>PVHX01002872.1:112369-156648 GCA_004024805.1 Geosciurus inauris
GGGTGTCTGCACTTGCGTATTGACAGGGCTTGTCTCTGGATTGTAGGATTTGGTAATCTCCATCCCCTTTCTCTTCCTCCCTCCCTCCCCTCCCTTTCCTTCCTTCCTCCCTTCCCGTTTATTCAGTCCCATTTCTCCATTCCTCTGCAGTTTCTAAGTTTTCTTTTTTACATCAAATATGTTTTAAACAAATGTAAACAAGGGAGCAAATCACCAGTCACAGAGGGAAGGATGCAGCTCAATCCAGAGTGAGTTTCAGGGAGTGAGACTGGGTGGAGCTGGATGGTGGGGAAAGCTGCTCAGGCAGCAGCCGAGGTGAGTAGAGGTGGCACTGGGAGGAGCGGGGGCTCAGGCAGAGGGAACAGCTAGGACAGAGGTCTTGGGGTGGGAGCAAGAGCTGCGTGTATCTGAGGAAGTGCAAGGCTAGTGTGTCTGGATGCATGTGACACACCAAAGGGCGAAGTGCCATGACTGAGCTCCTACTATGTGCCAAGCACAGTTCCAGGTGCTGCACATACAGTAACGACCAAAGCAGTCCCAGCCTCTTCTCTCTGGTCATAGTGCAGGTGTGTGTGTGTGTGTGTGTGTGTGTGTGTTTGTTTGTTTGTGCATGCACGTACATACATGAATGTACAGCGCTGCTGAGGGAAAGCACCATGCAGGGGAAGCAGAGGGAGTGATTTCAGGGAGTGTGGTCTGGGAAGGCATCCCTGGGGAGGGCCTATTTGGACATAGACAGGAAGGAAGCAGGGGAGACTTGTGTGGATACCTGGGGTGGGGGAACAGCAAGTGCAAAGGCCCTGGGGTGGCAGGCAGAGCATGTCTGGAACAGCAGGAGGCCTGTGTGCTGCAGCAGTGGGTGGCAGGAGCGTGGAGAGAGGGAGGTGGATAGGAAGAGTTGCTGGGTGATGGGTTTCCAAGGGTCATGGGGAGCCCTGGGAAGGGCTGAGGTTGAAGCGTGAATGGATATGATTTTTGGGGTCCGCCTCACCTTCAGTTGCCCGTCCAGGTTCTCAGCTGTGGTTATTGGCGGTCCCACCAGACGATAGTCGATCCCAGCCACAGCATCTATTTGGGTTGTCACTAGAGGAAAGAGGATGGGCCATGAGCTGGCTCCCAGCTGGGATGCAGGGGCAGTGTCCCGTAAACTTGGATCAAGCACTGCGGTGCCAACTCCCCTCCCCTCCTCCAGGGAGGCCTCCTGGACTCCCCTTAAAGGACATGAACCCACACCCACATTGGCAGAACCATCTCATGCCCTCCTTCCAACAGCCCCCAGATGAGAGGCCAAACAAACAAACAAAACAAAAGATGCCCCACAGGGAAAGGGGAAAGACATGGGCATCGATGGAACCCTGGGTGACTTTGAACAAGTCCTTGAGTTTCTCTGAGCCACTTTGTGTCATTTGTAAAATGGGGGTGGTACCCATAACCTCAGGTGCTGGAGGACCAGGTGAGCAGGTGCACGCCCCCGGCCCTGCCCATCACAGGTGCAGATGCCAGGAGGGAAGCTTACCAGCAAGGGCACCCGCCGGCCCTGGCTTCGGTCTGCATGGTCTCTGCTTCCCAGCTGACCTCAGTGAGAACTCAATAAATATGAGCCCCTCCAGGGAGGGAGAAACCGAGGCTTAGAGATCCAAGGTGTCCTGGAGGACACAGCGGGAGACTGAAGGAGCTGGACTCAAACCAGAACCTTTATCCTGCCTCAGGCCAGACCTTGGACCTGCGGCCACACCGAGCATGCCAGGATGGGCTCACCTCACATCCTGACCGATCATCTGCCAGGTGCCACCGAGCGGGCTCCGTGGGGAGGCAGCCCTGGTGGCAGCTGGAGCACAGCTCTGAGCTTAGAGAACACACTCCAGACTGGGATCCTGCCTCTGTCCATCAGGGCTTTGCCACCTTGAACAAGTCTCTGCTCCTGTCTGAACCTCGGTTTCCTCATGTGACATGGAGAGATTAATGCTCGGCCGTGGGCAGGGGCGCTGAGGGTCTGTAACATGGTGAACACCCACCAGAGGAGGTCCCCTGCCTACTGCTGCTTTTTGTAGCTTACCACAGGCCTGTCCCCATTTTAAGACCGTAGAAACGGTGGTCTAGAAAAAGTGACTAGTGTCAGATTTCAGGCCAGTTATGTAACTGTAGCCTCAGAAAGCTGGCTTATGATCTAGCTTATGATCTCGGGAGACTGAAGGCAGGAGGCTCACAAGGTTGAGGCCAGCCTCAGCAACTTAGCAAGACTCTGTCTTAAAATAAAAAAATAAAAAGGAGCAAGAGATGTGGCTCAGTGGTACAGCACCCGTGGGTTCAGTCCTCAGTACTGGGGGGAAGAAAGGCAAACTGGGGTATCTGGCTGTTTGGCCCCCGCTGGGCTGGAGGAATGATCAGGTGTGGGCTTTTCCATCTCATGTCAAGGATCTCTGGCTCAGTGCCACTGCCACCTGAAATTAGCCAGACCTGGTCCTGAAGGGACCCACTCTGCCTCCTTCCCCGTCCCCTTTGTATCCCCTTCTATCCTCAGTCTCCACCCAGCTCTCACCTGGAAAATTCTGGACATAAGGTTGCAGCTTGGTGGACACAGAATTGGTCACAACCTTGCAGATCTAGGGAGAACCAAAGAAGGAACCTGTAGTGGAAAATATTCTTTGGACACAATGGTGCAGACATGCTGTCTTGGTCTGTTTTCTGTTGCTATAGCAAAACACCTGAGACGAGATGATTTATGTATCTATATAAAAAAGGTTATTTAGCTCACAGTTCTGGAGGCTGCAAAGACCAAGGGTGTGGCACTGGCCCTTGCCTGGCCATCGGGGAGGGTCTTATTGCTACCTCCTAACATGGTGGAAGGCATCACATTCCCAGATAGAGCAAGTGTTCTAGCTGGGGTCCCTCCACCTTTTCTTAAATAGTCACTTATTTCATTACGGGGACCCCACTCTCATGACCTCATTTAATCCTAATTTCCTCTCAAAGGCCACTCCTCCAAACACGATAAACAAGCTTTCCTTTCCTTGAATGTTCTCCTGAAAATCATGTTCTAATCAAGTTTCCCTTTCTCCTTTTTGTGCCCTGGGAAGCTCAGAGTTCAACAAGCAGCTTAGAAATAACAATTGTATAGGACCGTGTGACTTGCATTCAGTTTCCCTGGTGTGGAACTTCCCTGATGAACATTTATGTTTTCTATGTTATAAAGTGGGTTTTTTTGTTGATGGGTGTCTTGTTTTTCTTTTAGCTATTTTTTTTCTTTCAGATTCTTGATGGAATGAGGTGGTGAAGAAATAAAAACATGAGGTAGTGTTATGGTTTGGATGTGGAATATCCTTGAAAAGCTCCTGTGTTGAAATCATGATCCCCACTTTAGGAGTTTAGAGGTGAAGCTTTTAGGTAATGGTGAGAGCTGTAACCTCATCAGTGGATTAATCCATTGGTTAGACTCATAATTTGAATGGACTGCTGTGTGGTACCTGTAGGCAGGCAGGGCGTGGCTGGGGGAACTAAGTCACAGGGGCATGCCCTTGAGAACTGTTAAATTTGGATGTGAGGTATCCCCCAAGAGCCTCCATGTGAGATAATGCAAGAAGGCTCAGAGGAGAAATGACTGGGTTGTGAGAGTCTTAACCCAATAAGTGAATTAATCCCCTGACAGGGATTAACTGAGTGGTAACTGAAGTGCTAGAGTGTGGCTGGAGGAGGTGGGAATTGGGACGTGGCTTTGGACTATATATTTGTATCTGGTGAGTAGAGTCTCTCTGTTACTGATCATGATGAGAGCTGCTTCCCTCGGCCACTGTCTTCCGCCATGATGTCCTGCCTTATCTCAAGCCCTGAGGAATGGAGCCTGCTGTCTATGGATTGAAACCTCTGAAACTGTGAGCCCCTAAATAAACTTTTCCTCCCCTAAAATTGTTCTGGTTGGGTCCTTTAGTCACAGCAGTGAAATAGCTAACTAATACAAGGACTATATCTTGTCCCTGGCTCCTCTCTCTCCCTCTCTCTCTCTCTCTCTCTCTCTCCTTCCTGGATGACAAGGGCGATCCCTTGCCACACCCTTCTGCCATGATGTGCTGCCTCACCTCAGGCCCAGAGCAATGGAGTCGGCTGAACATGGACTGAACCTCTGAAACAATGAGCCCCAAATAAACTTTTCCTCCTTTAAGTTGTTCTTGTCAAGTATTTTGGGCACCATGATGAAAAGTTGAGTAACACAGGCAGTCAGTGGTCAGCCTTTCTTTATTTGAGCTTCAGAGGGCAGGGGCAGGCTCTCTGATCAAGTCTGGGTGGTCGCCCTCACCTCTGTCATGCATGGCCAGGGAGCCCACCCCATGGCTCCCCACCCCCATGACTCCTAGGGGAAAAACACTGTGATAAGAGGAACCAGGTCAGGTCACATGTTGACTTCACCAGAGGTGGTTACACGTTTCTCTAGACCTTTCTTTCCTGACCTGTAAAAATGTAACGTAGCCCATTGCAGGAGCCCCTCTCTATCCAAGTTTCCATTCCACCCTTCCAGCCACCTGCAGTCAACCAGAGTCCGAGAATATTGCATGGAAAATTCTAGAATTAAGTAATTCTGGATAGATTTTCAGTTGAGCACCATTCTTGAGCACAGGATATGTGTATCCAAGTAACCTGTATTTTACCTAAGAATGGCCCCCAAACTCAAGAGTAACAGGGTTGGCAATTTTATTACAAGATATCATGATGATTGTTCTACTTTCTTCCTAGTCATTGTTAATCTCTTGCTGTACCTAATTTATAAATTAAATCTTATTGTGTATGTATAAGAAAAGTGTAGTCTGTATATGTGTAGGGTTCAGGGCTACCTCAGTTTCAGGCATCCTCTGGGGTATTGGGACATAGCTCCCATGGATAGGAGGACTGCTGATATTTCTAATCCCACCTGCTCTTCTGTAAAGTGGCTTTGCCACATCCTCATCAAGAGCTGGAGTCTGAACAACACATCCCTAGAATCTGGGCTTGGTGACTTGCTTCTAACCAACAGAACACAGCAGAGGTAACACTGCATAACTTCAGAAACGAGGTCACAGAAAGGCTGCGCAGCTTCACTTTGGTCTCTAGAAATGCTCCCTCTCTGGTGGCTCCTTTGGAGAACCCAATCACATACTGCAGAAGCCCAAGTCCCATGAAGGGGCCATAGGTAGTGGCTCAGGTCAGTAGCCTCAGCTAAGCCAAGCTCAGAGCTTCCCAGCCCAGGTGCCAGAGACAGAAGGGAGGAACCCTCCACACAGCTCTAGCCCTGAGTTTTGAGTCTCCCACATGAGGCCCATAGCATAGCAGAAAGAAGCTGAACTGTCCCCGCCCTTCCCTCTGATTTCCTGATCCAGAGTCCGTGAGCATTAAGAACAGTGGTAGTTTTCTGACAACCAGTTTGGGACTTGTTCAGAAGTAATCAGCCGGCTGGAACACAGGGCTCCAGCCTTGGCCCTCCCTAGCTTGAGGGGATTAGCGCTGTCAAAGGACGGTCACCTCCTTCCAGCTGTGGGTCTTCAGTCCCAGCTTCTGTGACTACTGGTCACCTGCTCTCTCTAGACACACTGCTGCTGCAGACCTCTGACCAGGGACTCGCAGCTCCTCCTCTGTGCCCACTCGTCTCCCCAGCCTCTCTCTGAGGCCTTGGGCTTCCTGCCTGGCTCCCTGCTCCTTCCCTCTGCCCTCTCCACGCCCCCACCCCACCGCAGCAGATGCCCTTGGGCCACGCAGGCCCAGATTGCCCAGGACTGAGCCCCAGTCACCCATGGCAGTGCCCTGCCCCACAGTGCACCCTCCTAGTCCCCGGGCTGCCTAGGGACCCTCCCCACACTAGACCACGGGCACCCAGTTGCAGCACCTGCAGAGGGCAAAGTCACCTCAGTGTCCCCTGTAAGTGACTAAACACCCAGGCCTTGCAGCACAGACCCCTCCTGGGCATGGGACCCAGCTGGAGAAGGACAGGAAGGGAGGAAGGTGAGAGGTCCAGGAGCGGGGGAGGCAGGAGGACACTGGGTTTCGGTTAAGTCCCAGACATCTGGGCCACCCTCAGGCATTATCACCCAATGTTGCTCACCCATCTGGGACAACAGATGGCTCCAAACCACAGCAAGTCGGGTGGGGGGGTCCCCTCCCCCACCATACGCCCCTGCTCAGGTTCCCGCCCCCCTCTGCATCCCTGCCCTGGGCTCCCTGGCTCGATCTTCCACTTCCAGCCCTTGAGACAGGCTCTGGTGGCTCCTGGAAGCTGGTGGTCTGTTAATGGAAAACAACCCCATGAATGTTCTTTTGTTAGCTGAAGACGCCAGCTGGTGCTCAGGTGCGAGGAGGGGGACACGGGCTCATGCCTGTCCCTGGTACCAGTTCCATCCTCAAGGGGTGCAGGTTCGTCAACAGCATGTGTCTGGGTGGTAGCACCAGGCAGGGGATCTGGGTTGGGTGCTGATGGAGGAAGAGGCCAGCAGGACTGGAGAAGAGAGGCTGGCAGGGAGGCTGGGGAGAGAGGACCGTGGTTCTGGCAAGTATGGGCGAAGGTGTGCTGTGGGTGGGGGAGCAGCCTTTTTTTGGTCTCTGGGTAAAATCCTCAGCAAAATGCACAGGCCAGGTTTTGGAGGTTGATTTGTGGTTTCAAAGGGCTGTAAGGACGGCCGAGGGGGTCAGGGCTGAGAGCAGAAGTGTCCAGCCATGGCAGAGGGTAACAGGGACATAGACGGGCTGCCTTTTGCTAAAAGCAGGGACTTTCGCTCAGGTCTGCAGATGCCCTGTGGTCAGTGGAAGCAGGAGGGGGCTTGGCCTCCCTGCCTTCATTCAGAATGTGTCTCTTGATTACCTCAAACTTCAGGCCAGATACCTGCTCAGCTCTGCCCGCAGCCATGTCCGTCACTTAAACTGGTGTTCACCAGCCCTGTTTCACCAGGCCTAGCTCGTCCCCCTTCACGACTGAGGCAAGATTGGCAGCAGCCTGTATCAGAAGAGTCTCCCGCAGCTGCCCATCACAGCAGAGCCACAGAGGCACATGCCCAGGACCAGACTGCCACCCCTCAACCAGGCAGGAGCAACTGCTGCATGGAAAATGAATTGTCCGTGGACGGAACTGGAGGCTGTGATGCCAAGTGAAATAAGCCAATCCCAACCCAAAGGGCAATGTTCTCTCTGATGCGCGGATGCTAACACACTATAAGGCGCGGATGCTAACACACTATAAGGCGGGGAGGGCAGAATAGAAGTTCGCTGGAGTGGACAAAAGGGGATGACGGGCAGGGAAAGGGATGGGACTAGGAAAGACAGTGGAGTGGATGGGACAGAACTTCCCCACGTGAACACACGGCTCTACTCTGTGCCTGTGTCATATGTCAAAACACACTCTGATTGTCCCCTTCCAATGCTGCAGGTCTGACAGATACATATCCTGCGCAGCAAATAGACACTGTCCCTGCAAAAGACTTCTCTGGAGCCACCTCATGGCACCGGAAGTGAGCATGACCGGCCAGACCACAGTGTGCCCAGGCCTGCTTCACTACGCAGAGCCCTGGTCCCTGCCCCGGTTCCTCTAGTTAAAGCCACAACTCCTGTCAGCGCCCCCAATACCCAGTGGTGCCACCGGCTCTCACGCTCTGTCCCAAGTGGCCACGACGCTACTTTCCTGCATCACCTCTTCTGTCTGGTTTGGGGGTCAGTGGCCAGACCTGCTCTGTGGGACCCTAGTGTCCTGTCTCTGGCCTCAGACTCTGATGACAAGAGGTGCGTGGCTCCCAGGGCCTCCCATTCTTGTCCCTCCTACCTTGCTGTTCAAGGTGTTTCGAAGAGTCGACTCGATTTTCTTGTGGAAGAGTTGGATCAGCCACCTGGAGGTTGACATGTAGGGACACATGTGTGGCTTCCAGGCATCCCTGAGCTGGATTCAGGAGGCTGCCTCATCGGGGACGTCTTTCTGCCTTCTCCAAACAGGCCTTGGCACCCTCTCCTCGAGCTCCCATTGAGCACACCCCATTAGACCTGTCTTTCTGTTTGTAGCGATTTGCTAGTTCCCTAATAGCTTTACAACCAGGCCCCTGCTCCCATCTCAATCTCCTTCCTTGCCACTCCCCACCACTCTGCACACTGGCCACACCGGCCACACTGGCCTTCCATATCCTCTGTGACCTGTACTTCCTCCCACCCCAGTACCTTTGCACATGCTGTTCTCACTGCTTAAAACACCTCCCATCCCTAGCATTTTACCTAATTAACTTCTACTTATTCTTTCCATCTCAATTCAAATAGATTCAATTCAAATAGACCTCAAATCAAATAGACTGGGTCTGTTCTTTCTGTCTGTGTTCACCGCATGTCATACTCTTTTTCTTAGTTTTTATCTCCTTTTGTAATTACAGGAGAGTCATTCATGAATGTGATGGTGTAATTAGAGTTTGTCTCCTCCACTGAGCTGGGAACATTAAGAAAACAGGGCTGTGTGGCTGAGTCTGGGCACAGATAGTCCTGAATTGAACACTGGCTAGCTACAGAAATAGGCTATTTTCCATTCTTTCTGTGCCTTGGTTTTCTCCCCTGAAAATGGGGTCATAATTGACTCAATCAAGTCACTGCGTGGATTGACTGAGATGAAGTATGTGCTACAACAGTGCCTGGCCCCCAGTGAGCCTCCTGTCGATGCTACTTGTTACCGAGTTTCTATCAGTCACTACTGTTTGCTGGTGCGTTGCATGGGTCTGGTGCACCACTGATTCTCAGTAGATGTCTGTGGAATGGATGGACGCATGGGTGCGTACAGACTTGGGTGAGGGCTGTGTCCTTCAGGGCAGGCATAGAGGTCTTAGCACAAGCCTAGGGCACTGAGTGGGCCTTTAGGCCTCAAGGCAGGAACAGCGTCTGCTTCACCTGCAGCCCCAGCCCCCCTCCCAGGCCTCTCGACAGGCCTGGAATGGAGGGAGCACAGGAGGTGTGTTTTCTAGACTCAAGGACCATCAGGATAGCTCTCCTCCAGATCCCTCCTCCCAGCCATGGCCCCAGGAGGTCCTACCCCAGTCTGGTGCCTGAGATGTGCAGGTGGACATTGCTGATGTGGCTGCTGCAGCTGGAGCAGCCCACTGTGATGTGGCCTGAGTTGGGGTCGCTGCCCAGCTTCAGATAAGCCAAAATGGAGGTGCCGTCTATGCTCAGGTCAAACCTGCCGCTGGCTATGCTGAAGGGAAACAAAGAGATGTGGCTTGAAGAGGGTGTTTCTCCCACACTATACCCACACTTCACACCATGGTGGGAGGTGGGCTTCCCTAGTATCCACAGCCCAGGGCAGAGCGGGGAGGACAGAGAGAAGAGGCGGCTTGCCCAAGGTCACACAGCTCTGAGCAGGAGAGTCAGGTCTTCTGAACTTATGTCTACCTGGCAGATCCCTGATCTTAACTCCTGCCTCAACCTTGCTGTGTGACTTCGGTCATGTCTCTTAACTTGTCTGGGCTTCTGTTTTCTCACCCAGACTCTGGACCAGCAATTGAACGTTAGAGTGTATGTCTCAGTTTTGCCACTAACAATCTGAGTGTTTGCAGCCACCAACTTTAGGCAATTACTGCCCCCATGAATTACTGAATGAGGCTAATAACTCCTCCCTCCGGGGTGGAATGGATTTTAGAGAAGATAGGGCCCATGAATGTAATCTGTCGACTCTTGTGTGATGCAGTATTATTATTATTATTATTTATCAATAAGTGAAATGAGAGATGCAAAGAGCCCAGGCCAAGAATTGGGTGGTTGTTACGGCGGGGAGTGGCAGACCACCAGTTCTGCCTTCACCTGGTGTGGCTGCTCCTGCACTTGCTCCTCAGGTTCCCCACCATGACTAACAGGTGGGCTTGTTGTCTCAGGAGTTGCAATCTGAACGATGTGCCCCAATTTGCCACTGCCTGCCATGGGGTGGCGCGGAGTGGTACATCTCCTTGCTGGGGACTTTGGAGTTGGCCATGTGACATGCTTTGGCCAATGAGATGTGAGTAGAAGTGACCTTGGGCCATTTTGCAGCCTAGGTTTCTGAGGATGGGCCCTGGAGGGGAGCCACAGAGGAGGAGCCTCCGCAAGGCCCAGCGTGGATCAGCCAAGTGCCAGCTAATGCACGGATGCTTAAGATGGCAACATGACTTTTTTTTCAAGCCACTGGGCTTGGGATGTTTTGTTACAGGGCAATAGCTAGCTGACAAAGGAATAAATGGGAAGCCCTGCTTGGCTTCCCACTGGGGCCTCAACATGTCCCATGCTGAGACATGGACAAGTGCTCAGTTTTTCACCAAGGGTTGTGTTAAATCAGGTGAACACTTCCCCCAGGGAACCCCGCGGCTAGGCATGGTAATTTGTGTAAGAGTAGGGCATTGCCTGCACCCTGGATCTCCTCCCTTCTGATATCACCCCGAGTTCACCAGACAAACCCCAGGTGTGAAGACGCACAGGAAATTCTTTTTTGCCTTCCATTGCCCACTGATCTTGACATTGGCTTTGCTGATGGAGAGTCTGAGGCCCACCCTGGGCTCTAGTCGTATCTGGGGATCTGGAAGCTGGAATCCGAGGATGGTCATGCTGTAAAGGAGGAAAAGCTCAGTCAACTTCCTGGGTGCCTGCCTGGGGACTTGGTGAAGTCCTTCGCCCCACCCGTTCCTCAAGGAGCCAGGAGCTCTGAAAACAGTCTTAGGGAATACCTGGGCACTGGAGCAGCCTGGGCTTTGGAGGCAGACACACCTGCGTGTGGATCTCACTCTACTATATCCTGTCGAGTGACATTGGCCTATCATCCAGTTACCATGAGCCTCAGTTTCTTCATTTGTAAAATGGGCACAGTCATCTCTGTCGTGCAGGGTGTGTGACTATCAGTGAAGGTAACAAATGTTAATCCACTGATTATCGGCACTGTAAAGGGGTCTCTACTATTATAGCCCAGAGCTTGCTGTGCAAGCCACATAGTACGTGCTCAAACTATTCGTTGAATGAATGAGGTGTCTAATACTGTGTAGAGAACATTTTCTATCAGTATCCATACCCTCTTGTGATAACAGGGCCGCATAATTCCATTTTGGGTAGCTCCTCCCACATAGGTTCCCTGCCTCTCTGAAGAAGGTTGACTTCCACGTTCAGGAAGTGGAGCTTGTGACTTAGGCTTAGCCAATTAGTGGAGTCTATTCCCCTGGCCACAGCGATTGGTTCAGGGATATGTACATAATCTAAGACAGGCCAATCAGAATGAATCTTGGGGTTTGCTTGAGTTCTCAGGAAAAGGCTCTCTTCTTCAGGGACTGAGAGAGCTGAGGAGATCAAGTGAGAGCTATTTTGGGCTACCTTGCCTCTAGAGAAGGCACTGTGCCCCAGAATTAGTGCTTTCCAAGAACATGATGCTGAGAAGTGGCAAGAGAGAAACAGGATCCAGTGACATTTGAGCCTGGGTCAAGCTGAACCTGAAGCCAGATGAGTCCAGAGACTTTGCAGTCAAATGAGCCAATAACTTCCAGTTTAGGTCATTTGGGATTAGTTTTTTTATTTTTATTTTTTATTTCTTTGGTACAGGAGATTGAACTCAGGGGCACTCAACCACTGAGCCCCAGCCCCAGTCCTTTTTTATATTTTATTCAGAGATAGGGTCTTGCTAAGTTGCTGAGGCTGGCTTTGAACTCTTGATCCTCCTGCCTCAGCCTCCCAAGCCTCTGGGATTACAGGCATGTGCCACCGCACCTGGCAGGATTAGACTTTTTGTCTTTGAAATTCCCCCAAATTCTAATATGTGAACCTGATAGAGTTTTAGGGTCCATTCACTATAGATCCCCTGAGAGTTGTGGAGAGTTCCAGAAAGGCAGCTTTTGAAGCTTCCTCCAGGCTCAGCTTGGGGAGCGGGGATGGCATCCCCTTGAGATGGTGTCAACACTGACTTTAGGACTCCAAACTTCAGGGATTGTGGAGCTTGTGGCTGTGGTGGCCCCAGCACATGGTCCTGCATAGTGAGGACTTGAGCATGGACAAGCCTCACCTGTAGAAGCTGTAATACCCTTTCCCAAGGTGCTGGACCTTAAAGCTTTCAGAGAAGTCAGGAATCTTGATCTTCTCCAGCTCCTTCTGCAGCATGGCTGCTCCCTTCTGGGAGGCTGAGGGGAGAGAACAGGGTGGGGACGTCAGAGGCACAGCTTGGGAGCAGGGGTGGTGGGTCAGGGCAGCTCTGGACCTTTGGTGCCTGCCCATAGCAAGAACAGCAAGGTTGGAAGGGTCTAAGGCAGGCGTCATGGTGGTTTTCTACAAAGGGCCAGGGAGTGAATAGTTCCAGCTTTGTGCTTCACACTGTCTCTGTCACAGCTATGCCACTCTAATGTCATTGAGCAGAAGCAGCCACAGACAGTATCTAAATGAACAAATGTGACTGTGCTCCTAGATTTTATTTATGGACCTTGGAATTTGCATCTCATACAATTTTCACATCATTAGAGTCAGCTTTTTTTTTTTTTTTTTTTTTTTTTTCTGCTGTGACCAAAAGACCTGATGAGAACAAATTTAGAGGAGGAAAAGTTTATTTGGGGCTCATGGTTCAGAGGTCTCAGTCCATTGCTCTGGGCTGGAGGTGAGGCAGGACATCGCAAGGGCAGGATGTGGTGGAGGAAAGCATCTCAGGACATGGGCACTAGGAAGCAGAGAGAGCACTACTCACCAAGGGCAAAATACAAACCTCAAGGGCAGGCCCCTAGTGACCCACTTCCTCCAGCCATACCCTGCCTGCCCTCAGTGACCACCTAGTTAATCCATACTGGAGGATTAATCCACTGGTTAGGTTGCAACCTTTACAATCTGAATGTCTTTGCACTGTCTCAAACGTGAGCGTTTGGGGACACCTCTTGTCCAGACCATAGCACACATAATGTGAGGTATTATTCTTATAACCGTTTAAAAACATAAAAACCATATTTGGATCATAGGACATACAGAAACATGTAACAAGCTACATTTGTACCATAGCACTCCTTACACAGCCACTCCATGCCTTGGTCTGCACTCTGCTCTCAGGGACCCTTTGGCTCTGGCTTTCTCTTTCTCTTTACAGGCTCTTTGCACACGCTGTTCCTGCCATGGCAGAAAATTTTTCTCCCATATTCATCTGGCCAACTTCTAGTCAGCTCAATCATCACTTCCTTCCAGAACCTTCCATGACCCAGTGGAAGAAACACTTCCTCCCTGTTATCATAGTCACAATGCCATGATGTCTCCTTCAGAGACCCCATTACCATTTGTAATTATGCATTTATTCATGTGACTGATTCATGTCTGCTCCTGTGCTAGATGTAAGCCCCCTGAGGTTAGCGGCAATGTCAATTTTATTTATTAACGTGTCTCCTACATTTACCCCAGTGCCTGGCACTTAATATTTGTTGGATAAATAAATGCCCCAAGGTAGGGATTCTACCATCTGTTATGTGGCTTAACAGCCTAGAAGAACCAATTAACCCAAATGCGCTGCCTGAGAAGGAGCAGGACGAGGGAGGCTTCCTACCCAGGCCTTTTGTTTCTCAAGAGCCAGTTTGGAAATACCCACAATGATAAAATAGTTAAGCTCTTACTCTGTGCCAGGCACTCTGGGCTGTGCACATGTATTGAATTATTGAATGTGAAACAATCCCAGGAAAGAGGTCCTGTTATTACTCCCATTTCACAGATAAGGCAGCTGAGGCTCAGGAAGGTATGTGCTCTGCTCAGGACCACACCTCTGACAAGCAGAGAAGGCAGGATTTGAACTCAGCCCTTCTAGTCAGAGCCCAGGGGTAAGCCTTCGGGGGGCTCCAATAAGCAATGCATATGTGGTCACAGCTCAGAAGGGAAAGAAACTATGGGGTGGCCAGACTCTGTAAGTTCACAGGAGCCAGACCTTGATGGCTCTCAGATGCCAAGTGAAAGGGTCTGGGTGGTTTCTGAAGGCCCTAGGGAGCCACTGAATACTGTAAGGGGGAGAGTAGGACTATACATGGTCAGATTTGCTGCACTTCAGAAAACTCATGTGAGGCATGAGAGGAGGGGGAAACTGAGGCCGCTATGACAAAGCACAAAGACTTCAGGGCTTGATGCCCTTGGTTGAGCCTCTGCTCCCTTCAGGAGTGCCCTAGCTCTGGGATACACAGTGCTGCCCTCCTTCCTGCTAGTTCTTGTGGGGCCTCTGTTGGCACCCCGGGACTTGGAGATGGCTTGCCTGGGCTGAGGTCGTGTCCTGTCATTCCCCAGTGATGCACCAGCTGATGAGGACAATGCCATCCCCTTGCTCTGGTTTCTCTGGTGCTGGGGATCCCCCACAGACCTGCAGTTCATCCCTTTGCCACTGGGAGGCAGCATGGAGCAGCCCCAAGCTGGGGCATTAGACAAAACCAGAGCTCACATCCAGGCTGCCTGCTTCTCCTTTGGTTCTGAATCTCAGGTTTGTTGTTCTGTAAATGCTAATAAATAACAGCAAATCCCACCCACGCTGGCAGTGAGGATAAATGAGACTGCATGTGTAAAGCTCCTAGCACAGTGCCCAGCCCAGGTCAGAGCAGGGCATTCTCGCTCTTCTCTCCTCTGGCTGGGCCTGGGTGGATGGCCTGCAGGAATCCTGAGTCACCCAGGCGTGTTGAGCACAATATGGCTGCCAGCCCCTGGGGAGACCACTAAGGAGGGACCCTTTGTACACACCTCCCCAGCCTGCTCAGCAAATAGAGGGAAATCGACTTTGGAAAGAAGGAAGGGCTTAGAAGCCTAAGTTGGGGGTGGGCCCAGGGAGAGGACCGGACACACTCAGGGGCTTGGGCACTAGACTTGGAGTCTTCTAGAGCCGCATTCCAGTCCCAGCCCTGGGATCCCGGGCAACTGGCCTGCCACAGTTTCTTCGTACCATAAACAAGGGTAAGAGGCCTCCTACCTTGTAGAAGGGTGAGCACCAGGAAGTGCTCAGTAAGGCTCCTCAGGGGTGGGAGAGGAGGAAAGGAGGGCAACTAATTACCGTAGTCCAGGCCCTTCTGGGAGATCCTGGTCAGGAAGCCAGGGTTGGTGGCTGCTGTCACAGCTGTGCCCATGGTGGCCAGCACTACCAGGGTTGCCCATTGTGGCATATTGTCAGGGCCCCTGGCCATTCCTTCTTTGTCCTCCAGGGCTGGCAAAACGTCAAGGCCTTGGAGGAGAACCAGAGACCTATAGAGGAGCCAGCTGGGAAAATGCAAGTCAGCAGAATGTAGCAAGGGGGAAGGAGCTGGGTGGAGGTGGAGAGGGGGAGGGTGGCCGGTTCCCCACTGAGGCTGCCCCAAGTGGAACCGGAGAGCGGGAGAGCCGCTGTGCGGGTGCATGTGTGCATGTGCTGTGTGTGTGCGTGCAAACGCGCGCCTGTGTGTAGGGGGGTTTGAGAGATCTCGGCTGGTTCCTCTCCCTGAGCCCCCCATCCCCTGCTCTGAAGTCCCAACCAAATTCCCCCATTTAAGGAGTTCCCCGAAGCTGGGTGGTGGGTACGTCAGGGTTCATTATAGTTTTCTTTCTACTTTCAATTTTTTGGGTATTTTTCATAGTAAAACATTGAGGAAAACAGATCCTTTGATGCTTGGTGTCCCCAGAGGCAGTAATGGTAATGATTAAATGCTCACATTTTTTTAAATCTAGTTCCTTGGCTGTGGTTTTAAATCTGAACTCTGCCACTCCCTAACAGCCTGACTTTAGGCAAGCCCCTTAGCCCACTCTGAACCTCATTTTCCTCTTCTGTAGAGTGAGGAGAATAGTAGTGCCTTCTTGCTCTAAATTACTGTGAAGACAGACAGAATGAGCTTTAAACCAGGATAATACATTTAGCATAGTGTCCCTGCATCATAAACAGCCAGATGCCAGCTATTAATGTTACTCTGACTTCAAGTCACCCATGTTCCTTGGCCAAAATTTAAGAACAATCAAGAGAATAAAAATTACATGGAATCCTATCTTCAAGAAGCAAGCACAAGCCAGCGTGGTGGTGCACACCTCTAATCCCAGAGGATCGGGAGGCTGAGGCAGGAGGATCAAGTGTTCAAAGCCAGCCTCAGCAAAAGCAAGGCACTAAGCAAGTCAGTGAGACCCTGTCTCTTAATAAAATACAAAATAGGACTGGGAGTGTGGCTCAGTGGTCAAATGCCCTTAGTTCAATCCCCAGTACCAAAAAAAAAAAAAAAAAAAAAAAAAAGCAGAAGCGTGTTTTAGAGTACTGCTGCTCTCCCTCCCTTTTCTTTTCGGAAAGCATACATAGATGGTGGTGTTTGTTTGTTTTTCTAACAAACAAAAATCGGATCACGCTTGTCACTTTCTCGTAAAGTTGCTTTTTATCAATAACAGGTGAGCCTTCTCCCACGGAGTTCAGTATAAACCTCATCCCGAGGTTTCCTTAACCGAGCTTGTTTCCATCCCTGTTCTCCCCATGACAGCTGCAGAACCCAAGGCTTCGCAAGGGGCGGTGTGCTTCCCACGGGCACGCAGCTTGGCAGAGCTGGGATCCAAATCCAGTCGCACCCGCACCAGCCTGAGTCGTTCAGCGCGTTGGGGGTCGGAGGGACCCGGGCAGACACTCCCCGCCCCCACCCGAGCTTCCCAGACGCCAAGGGTCTCGCTCCGCCGGCCCCGCCCCTCGCAGGGCTGCTGCTTCAGGCTCTGGGTGGGCGGAACCCCGCGGGGCAGCCAGCTCGGTCTCCATGGTGATGAGAGGAGGGCCGCGCGGCGAGCTGGAGGCCGGCTCCTCTCCCGCTGGGTCTCCATCAGCCCCCTGGCGCCCTGTCTCCCCAACTCTGATTTTATGAAAGTCTAATGAAGCCTGCTGAGCCCAAGGATGTGAGACCTTCTGCGGGTTTTTTCTTTTTCTTTTCTCTTTTCTCTTGGTTCTACCAGCGTCTCCCGTCCAGCTCCGCTCTGCAACAGCTGGAAGCCTGGGCTTGCCTAAGAATGAAGACGGTGCCCGGGGCAGAGCGGAGTGCGCCAGATGTTTACCTGCGTGATCTCCAAGGCTTACAGCCACCCGGAGGCAGGATGATCGGTCCCTCTTTCAGAGGGGAGAAACTGAGGCACTGTCACGATCACTCTGCTTTTCAGGGAGCCCAGGCTTTCCCTGCTACCTTGGGGCAGTGGCCAGGGGCATGTCACCCTGGGTCCTCATCCCAGTTCTACCTTCCTGCAAATCAAACAACCTGGGCTCCAGAGTCAGATGTCTACATTTGTACAAGCACAATCGCCCCAAGTAGCAACCAAATCAGAAAGATCAGTGACTTGTCATAAAATTAGTTTTTTTGGTACTGGGAATTGAACTTGGGTACTCGACCACTGAGCCACATCCCCAGCCCTATTTTTTTGTGTTTTATGTAGAGACAGGGTCTCACTGAGTTGCTTAGCGCCTCGCCATTGCTGAGGCTGGCTTTGAACTCACAATTCTCCTGTCTCAGCCTCCCAAAGTGCTGGGATTACAGGAGTGCGACATCACACCACGCTTCCTGCAGGGTTCTTGACATAGATGACAAAGAGAATTCCTCTATGCGCCTGGCAGAGGCATAGAGATGGGTTTACTTAGGAAAGCAGATACACATTCAAGGGAGAACGCAGCCATTTGGAGAGTGGGAGATGCTTCTTGGGGTTCCTGACTTTTCTTTTCTTTTCTTTTTTTTAAAATATTTATTTTTTAGTTGTAGGTGGACACAATATCTTTATTTTATTTTTATGTGGTGCTGAGGATCAAACCCAGTGCCTCCTGCGTGCTAGGCGAGCACGCTACCACTGCGCCATAATCTCAGCCCCCTGACTTTTCTTTTAAAGGATACCTGGTGAGGGTTGAGTATACAATGGAATGTAGGAATGATATCAGTCTGGTGGTCTCAAGACAGGTTCTGAGGGTCTGGCCAATCTCAGGATCCTCAGGCTGAAGTGGTCTCCATTATCTGATTAGTAGATAGTGCTGGAAAGTCCCCTGATTATGGGCATCTCAACATATCATATCTCTCTTTATTTATGGGAGATGTTAATTAATAGCACATAGGTAGATTTACAGATTTCCCAGGAATTTGGGAATGACAGACTTGGAAGGGAGCCTGGCTTAGGGAGTGACAGGACTGGAAACATGTGTAGAACTTCTGGATTAAAATTGTATTTCCTAGACCCTTATCGCTCACCCTGCACAGAATTCAACTCAAAATGGATCAAAGACCTAGGAATTAGGCCAGAAGCTATGCAACTCCTAGAAGAAAACATAGGGTCAACCCTCCAACATATAGGCACAGGCAACGACTTCCTCATGGTAGCCCCAAAGCTCAGGAAAAAAATGCCAAGAGTTAATAAATGGGATGGCATCCAATTAAAAAGCTTCTGCACAGCAAAGGGAACAATTAGGAATGTGAAGAGAGAGCTTACGGGATGGGAGAAAATCTTCGCTAGCTGCTCTTTTGACAGAGGAATAATATCTAGAATAAATAAAGAACTCAACACCACAAAATCAAATAACCCAATTAATAAGTGGGCAAACAAACATTCTTCTCAAAAGAAGAAATGCAAATGGCCAACAAATACGTAAAAAAGTGTTCCACATTATTAGCAATTAGGGAAATGCAAGTCAAAACCACACTGAGCCGGGCGCGGTGGCGCAAGCCTGTAATCCCAGCACTTAGAGAGGCTGAGGCAGGAGAATCACCAGTTCAAAGCCGGCCTCAGCAATGGCGAGGCGCTAAGCAACTCAGTGAGACCCTGTCTCTACATAAACACAAAATAGGGCTGGGGATGTGGCTCAGTAGTCAAGTACCCCTGAGTTCAATGCCTGGTATAAAAAAAAAAAAAAAAAAAAAAAAGCCCACACTGAGATTTCTTGTTAAACCTGTCAGAATGGCAGTGATCAAGAATACAAAGAAGGGACTGGGGTTGTGGCTCAGTGGTAGAGCACTTGCCTCGCATGTGTGAGGCACTGGGTTCGATCCTCAGCACCACATACAAAATATATAAATAAATAAAATAAAGGTTAAAAAAAAAAAGAATACAAATAAGAATAAATGCTGGAGAGGATGTGGTGAAAAAGGAACACTTTTATACTGTTGGTGGGTCTGTACGTTAGCACAACCACTATGGAAATCAGTACGGAGGCTCCCCAAAAGACTAGGCATGGAATCACCATATGACCCAGCCGGACCACTTCCCTGTATTTCTCCTAGAGTCTTCATACTACAGTGACATACACACACGCATATTTATAGCAGCACAATTCACAGTAGCCAAGCTATGGAAGCAGCCTAGGTGTCCAGCAATGGATGAATAAATAAAGAAAATGTGGTCTATATACACAATGGACTTTTTTCAGCTATGAATAAAAAATGAAATTATGGCACTTGCAGGAAAATGGATGGAACCAGAGATATTATGTTAAGTGAAATAAGTCAAACTCAGAAGGCCAAGGGTCATATGTTTTCTCTTGTATGCAGAAGCTGGAGAGGAAAAAGGAAAAGAAAGGTGGGAGTGGATCCTAAAAATCAAGGGAGATCAGTAAAGGGACCAGCAGGAGGGAGGAAAGAGGGGGGTGTGCTGAGGAGAGATATTGGTCAAATTAGATTCTACTGTGTGCATCTGCAAATATGTAACAACAAACCCCATCAGTATGTACAACTATAATGCACCAATAAAATCGTGGGGGGGGAAGTCTATTTCCTTGTCCTTTATGTCTCTTTTCTACCTGCTTCTTATTTCTCCAGTCCTGCCTCAAACATGCAGCACGTACCTAAAATAGAACAAAGCATTTTGTACCCTGGAGATAAACTCTTGAGAAGGGACTCCCCTACCTCGTCATGCTAAGAGTCTCCTCCCTGGATTCCACTCTCCTGAAAGGGCCCTGAGGTCACCTGGTCCAGGAGGACACCAGCCTCCAACAAGGGAAGTCGGGGACAGGTGATTCTTATCATTATCTTTATTCTTATCATTACCATTCTTATCATGACTGCTGTACTGGAGTGGCTCCAAAGAACATTCCACAGAGAAGAGATGAAAGAGGAGTCAGAACTCAGGGTGCAAATTCCAGACCACACGTGTTGGAGACTCAGGGTTTCCAGGGAGAGATGAGACGAGGCCCTGGAGTGGCTGCCTCAGTGACTTGTTGGTGGGCGCACAAGGGGGATATAAGGGATACTATACTTTTTGTTAGGTCTGGTCAGGGTCTAAGATGCCTAATTAGGGGAACCAGTCAGCAGCTGCCAAGCGGAGCTGCAAGCCAGATGTGACGTCACTAGTAGACACGCCTCCTGTCAATCAGCGAGTTTTCCTGACCTATCCAGGAAGGACTCTGGCCTTCTCTTCCTGTCCCCAAGCCCTCCCCTTCCTGACCGGGTTTTCTTGAAATTCTCTGTGCACGGAATCTCCGGTGAACGGGAGTCTGGTCTGAGGGCGTGTATTCCAATAAAGCCTTGCCGAGTGGCTTAATTCATCTTCTCCTGGTCATGAAATCTTTACACTTTTGCCATCAAGGACCCCAAAGATAGCAAATGGAATGACATCAGATGTCGCTGTCTACCCAGTTGAATGGGGTCAAAACTTGCGGATACCTTTCACATCACTCGCAGCCTAGCGATACCTAGGGTGGCAGTCCAGTCCCGAGTCAGTTTTAACATAAAGAAGGCAGAAAATGCCCTTACAGAAGTGCTTCAAAACCCAGAAGACACACAAAATGCCCAGTCTAGAAATGAGACCTTACATTCCTGCATCCGACCTTTATATTCCTGGAAGCAGGTCCTCACAGACACCCTGACTTTCATCAACAACTATACCATCTTTCTCCCCTATTGACTGCTTTCTTTGTGCCTCCCTCACCCGACCCCCCTTGGCTGCTGTCCCTCTTTCTCTGACAAATTACACCTTCTCCACCACAGCATCCCCAATTTCCATGATGCCAGTCCCCTCATGGGAATCCTCTATACTGACATTCAATGCCACTGACTCTACTCCATCCCTCTTCTGCATACATTCAGAAGAAATGTCCCTGCTCACTTCATGCACTTAAAATATGACCATACCCTCGAGCCTACACTTTGCACAGCCTGGCCACTTCTTCTGGTGTAATGGGACTTTAATGACCTCCATATCCAACATCTCTACCACTTGCCTCATGGTTACAATTGTTCCACAACTGACTTTATATTCCAGTGCGGAATTCCACCAATTACTCCCCCACTCCCGGACCGTCCGGCAGCTTTCCTGCCAATCATGGTAGGTATTTCTCTGGTGGCCTCCACTGCAGCCATGGGATTCTCGGGAGAAGCCTTGGGCCACTCCCTATGGGCCACAGGGGATCTCCAAACTAAGCTCCAGGCAGCACTGGATTGGATCTGCTTATGGCTGGAAAAGGTGGGACTTGCATTTTCCTTCAGGGAGAATGCTGTTATTATGTTAATGAATCTGGACTGGTGGAGGAAAACATCAACCACCTACACAACCTGGCTGCACTGTTTCATGCATCTCCGGGAATAAATGGACTAATGGGATTTTTCTCTATCTCTCTTCTACAATGGGCACTTTCACTTGTTGGACCTGTAATTATTATACTTATCTGCATGTCCCTTCCTTACCTCTTTAGGTTTATCCAGAATCAAATCCAAAGCGTTTCTAACTAAACATTTAATCAGTTCCTTCTCAGAGACTACCAACTCTTAACGGATGTGGACGAGCCGCCTCACAATCATTAAGGCTCTACAGGAGGATGCTTGGTTACTCCCAGCATCTTTTACCCCAGATGAATACCCCAAATGCTTGACTGACCTATGGCTACAAGGCACCTTTCAGGAATTCACCCCACAGGAAATCCTCGTATCGGGGCATGGATCCACCAGGCCCTACGCCTCCTTTCCCCCTCCCCATCCAATGCCCCCATACAGCAGGAAGTAGCCAGAAGACATTGATGTCCCCACTCCCGCTTTTATGAAACCAAAAAGGGAGGAATGCAGGGCTAAGCACATGCCCCGCCGTAACTCCTAGCTTTCGATTCCCCATGGGCTCTGACTTTCAACTCCTCATAGTGACATCAGGCCTATACTACATTGGGTGGTTGTCGGGACCAATTGGTAACCAACAGGATGCAAACCCAGAGATACCTTCCCAACTCCCCTTCCCCTGTCCTAAGGTGCATAAAAAGCCACCGCCCTGCGTGCTCTCTCTCTCTGCCATTGCCCTTCTTCGACTAAAGATCTCTTGGTTACATGGAGTGTGTTGTGTCCAGTTCAGCATGCACCTTTCAGGGAGGTAGGGTTTCCTGCTTCTTCTCGGGAAACCCAGGAGCTCAGCTGTGCTGGATGCTGGCTCACCTTGCAGGCCTGGCCTTCCCCAAACCAGGGAGGAAGAAGGGAGAAAGCAACAGGAGGGAGGTTGACAAATGTCCCAGGGCCTCTGGCTCCGGAGCGATTACACCAGATGCACGGGGAAAGAGGACTGTGCTCACAGCGCCCCAAAGAGCCCAGGACTTGCCCCACTGTGAGTTGTTGCTGCTTCTGCCCTGTGCAGCGTGAGTCTGTGGCCAGGCAGGATGGGCTTAAGGTGAGGGTCAGTGAGGGAAGGGCCTGGTGAGCCCTGGTCTCACCTCCCGTGGCTGTGTGTACTTGGCCCATTCTCCGCTCCTCTCTGGGCTCCAGGTCCTCACCCATAAAAGCAGCCACCATCTTTGAGGGGTTTAATCCATACCAGAAACCAAACCCAGCCCTCGGCTGACATTCTTTTTTAATCATCACTCTGAAAGTGGATATCCTAGGTTCCAAAAATAGTACAAAAAATTCCTCTATAGGCTTCACTCAGATGGTTCAACTACTGATACTCTATTACATTTGTCTCATCATCACATATACACGTGTGTGAACACGCATGTGTATGGACATAGGTATTCAAGCATTTTTTCAGGATTACTTGAGGATCAGCCAGCCTGGCCTCCTCGGCCCTGGCGCAGTCTAGCCACAAACACCTGCCACAGACTTCTCTCTGCAGCCCCACATGAGCACCAAGCACTGTTCCTCCCCTTACAGTGCCAAGGGACACCTGCTTCTTGAATATTCCACCCCTATCTGCTCTCCAACTGCAACTAAAGTGGAGTCACACAGGAGCGTATCAAAATGCACATTTTCACACCCCAGTTCCAATGGAGAAGGTGGAGAAGAGGGCTTGGGATTCTCCCAGTTGATGCCATCCTTCGAGAAGCACCGATTTAGAGCCTTTTCATTGTACCTCCGAATGTGCAGCCACTAGGAAGGGCCACTCCCTTGGGCTCCTCTTCTGTGAAGTTTGGATGATTGTGTCAGCTTCAGAGGGTCCCCTAGGGGTCAGTGTGACCAGGCTGGCACTGAGCACGTGCTGCGGAGATCTGGCTCTCTTCTCCCTTCCTTCCCGGGAACTCTGGTTCTTCCCACACACTGTACACAGCGGGGAGGTGAGAATCTGCCTCCATGGCTCAGGTGACTAAGCTCGCTCAGGCCTTGGTATTCCCAGCTTCTGCATTTGTGTATTCAATCAACTGCAGGTCAAAAATATTTGGAAACAAAATTCTAGAAAGTTCCAAAAAGCAAAACTTGAATTTGCCCCATGTTGAGCACCATGCTGAACCCACCCAAAGATGGGCTGGGTACCCTGCTGCAGCCTCCCCCATTTCATAGACCCCCCTCTTTCAGGCCTCACTATCTGAATATTTTTACCCTCAAGTCTCATCTGTGTGCTAGGCAGGCCGGCTTCTTATCTACTGGACACATATAGTATTTTTTTTTCCTCACCACTGTTTCCTAAATAATACTGTTTAACAACTATTTACATAGAATTTACATTGTATTAGGTATTATAAGTAATTTAGAGATTATTTAAAGTATACAGGAGGATGCACATAGATTATAAGCAAACACTATTCCATTTTATGTGAGGAAAATGAACACCCACAGATTTTGGCATCTGTGGGGGGTCCTGGAATCAATCCCCCTGGAAGCTACTGAGGAACAACTCAATATTCATGCTGGAAAATTTCCAGGCCAGGAAGTTGGCAGAACTCTAACCACCCCCTCCATCAGCCAGCAAGACCCTCCTGTCCAAGAGGAAGAAAGTGGGGCCCAGCAACGTGCTCCCTGCCTCCGCTGCTGGTCCTCATTCCCAGAAACTTGGGGCTGAAAGGTCTGTCACCATCCAATGGCCAGAGTCCTGGAGGAGGGGCTGACTAAGCTAAACAGATGCTTAATGGAAAATCTCATAGAGCTGGCTGCAGGGCAGGGCCCGGAATAACAGTGTGAGCAGATGTGACTTTCTGGAAAATTCTCTTCGACTGCTGTGTGCAAGATGTATGGGTGAGGAGCTGCCTCTGAGCTAGTATCTGCCCTGAGTGACATAGGACATGCATGGGGGAAGGGCAGGGTCAGTGGAGGGAACCCTTAGGCAAAGGCACTGAGGCTGGACATCCCCAGGTGGCTGCAGTGAGACTGTAAGCCAGAAAGGAGGGCTGGTTCACAGGGTCATGTTTTGGTCTTGATCTTGGAGGCCAGTGATGCCCCTGAAGTTTTTTTTTTTGTTTTTTTGGTTTTTTTTTGGTACCAGGCATTGAACTCAGGGGTACTCGACCACTGAGCCACATCCCCAGCCCTATTTTGTGTTTTATGTAGAGACAGGGTCTCACTGAATTGCTTAGCACCTTGCTGTTGCTAAGGCTGACTCTGAACTCGAGATTCTCCTGCCTCAGCCTCCCAAAGTGCTAGGATTACAGGCGTGTGCCACTAGGCCCAGCTTGCCCCTGAGTTTTTTAAGTGTGAAGTTCTTCCCAAAGAAGTTAGATTTTCAAGCAGTGATTGAAAAATAGTCAGTGTAAATTTTATAATACTTGCATTTTTTATTTTTTAGTGCCTAGTGTAAGGTAAAAAACAGCCCTTTTGTAATTTTCACATCCCCTCTCTAAAAGCCCAAGGCAGTTCCCGCCCCAGGAGGCTCCTCTCCCGAATCTTCCACCTGGGAAACAAAGCCTAACCGCTCAGGTTAGCACATCAAAAGAAGACTGCTACTGCTTATCTGTCCCGTGGATTTTAAAGTGACCAATCCCTGGCTCGCCACGTGGTTTTGTAGTGGGCTCTATAAAATCCCTTCCCCGCGTCCCCTCTCTCTCTTTCCTCTTTCCTTCGCCCGGGCGCCCATTCCCTTGAATAAAGGATTTCCTGGCTGCGCAGAGGTGTCCGTGTCTGGCTGGCCCCCACCCTAACACCCAGCTTCTAGATTTTTGAAATGAGGAGCCCAGGAACATGTCTGATGGTATTTGATAGAGTTTGGCTAGACGGACCTAGAAGGAAAATGCCCAAAACTGGTCCTGCCAGTTCCCTGCCCCTGCTCCCCACTCCACCTGGGAACTGAATCCTAGAAAAACAAAGGGCCGATGTGGCTGGCAGCTGGACCAGTGGCGTGGCCGAGGCTGGGCTGGAACAGAGAAGGTGGGGTGGGCCAGGGCCTCTCTGCAGCCCAGCTAGGGAACCTGCCTGGCCAGATCTGGAGGCCAGCCCGCATAAGAAATAAGCAGATGACATCAAAAGGAAAAATGAGTCTTCTGCAGCTTGGGGAGCAGCAGCTAGCTTAGCGCCCCACTGGTAGCTCCTACAGAAGCAGCTGCACATGTGTGGATTACAGGCTGTGCCAGCCAGGGGAGGCCAGAGGCAGCTCCCTTGGCTTGGCCCCGGGGTAGTTTCCATTCTCAGCCTGAGGAAGCTCAGAATACATAAAAGCTGTTATCGGGAAGTTGATTTTAATTTTAAAGCAAACATTTCATCTCTGCTACCCGCCCCCCAGAAACCCCAGCAAGGGTGGACCTGGGTGGAGGGAGAGAGGGACAGAGGAAGCAGGGCTTAGCTGACTGGGCACGTGAAAGACACCTTTCAGCCATGGACACCTCCTGTTTACCAGAAAACAGGACCCAACCAAGGTCCTAGGAGCCAGCCAATCAGAGCAAGGGGGGGGGGCAGGAGAGAGGCCAGAGGAGGGCTTGCGCTGGGCTGCAGGCCATGCTTGTGGGTGCATGGACCTTGCTACAGATTCAGAGCCCGGAAGCCACGATTGCCTTGGTGGACAACTGGAGCTATGAAAGGATTTTAGGTAAAGGTGTCACATCATAATATGTACTTTTATGATTATGAGAACATTTATTGAGCACTTACTGCAAAGCACAGTGCTAAATGTGCATCTCAACTAATTTTAATAAGATTCGCCCTACCTTGTGGGGAGAGGAGAATTTCCTGTGATTCCATAAATTAAATAACTTTTTGATAAATTTTCTTTCAGCTCAAATCAGCCACCGTGGCTTTCTCTTGCTTGCAATTAGGAACCCTGGTTGGTATAATGCCCATAAATTTCTGTGTGGTGTACAGGAGCATGCATATGTGGCTTGAGTAATTGAGGCAACCACAGTAATGAGAACCACAAATAGCAGTGTCCCAGGGTCTGTTTCCAAGTGCCTAATTAATAGTCTGAAGGTGGAAGTGTCCTTCCTGAAGGAAAAGAGAGTATGAACATTTACATTATGATTCTAAGCAGAATATCCTCACTGAGGAAGAGGCTAACACTTGCATGTTTCAGATGAAGACACTGAGGGTCAGGGTGGTCACAGAGGCCTGGCAGGCACTAAGGGGTGGAACTGAGGACAAGTCAAAACCTTGGTCTCCTCCTGCTGTACCCACTGCTTATCTCGTGGGACTCAGAGGTACCTGAATGGGTGGGAGATAGGCAGGAGGGGACATCGGAAGGGCTGGAGCACTGTGCCCATGAGGTTGCTGTGACTTTCAAGAGAAGATCCTAGCTGGGCTGGTGGATGCCACCCCAGCCCCACCCCATGTCCACCTCATCCACACACCATCCAAGCCTCAGTCAGGGATCAGCCCATAGGGTACCCAAGAGGGCCTGGCAGCCCACCAAGAGCCTGTTGTGTACCTTGTCCTGTGCTGCAGATGTCCCTGGTTGTGAACAGCTATGGGGTTCTGTGTCCAGAAGATGCTGTCAATACAAGATGACCACTGCAAAATGAGACCAGCATCTCAGAGCTCCTGCTGGGCTGGAGCTTGTAGTGGAACCATGCTCGAGCCTGCCTGCTGGAGAGGGTCTGGCTTTGCCACTCAGTTCCTTCCTCCCCACCACCCTGAGGAGGGAGCTCCATAGTATTCTTGGGTTCCAGTAGCAGAAAGAGGAAGAGTAGGGGAAGGAAGAGAAAGACCAAGAGTCTGGGGCCAGCTCTGACGGGGGACTCTGTAATCTCCATGGGGATAAATGAAGGATCTCAACTTGTTTTTCCCCTGATCTCTTCTAGGACTCTAAACCAGAAGCTGGCTCATAGTAGATGCTCAATAAACACTGCATGGTGCTACAAACCTAGAGTCTCCTCCACCGTTGAGGTGGGAAGATTACGAGTTTGAGGTCAGCCTGGACAACATAGCAACCATCTTTTTAAAAAACCACAAAGCAGCAATAACAACAACAAAACACCATTTGACTAATAAAAGGAGTGTAGAGAAGGGAGTCCCTCAAAGTGTCAGTAGTGATGGGGATGAGAGAGGTGGCCAGCCAGAGGAAGCATGAAGAAGCATTTCTAGAGACTGCGTGTGTTCGCTTCCGAATGCTCAAACGCACAGGTAAAGCCGGGCTCGGTAGCGTAGCCTGTCATCCCGCAACCTGGAAGGCTAAGGCAGGAGGGTCACCAGTTCACAGCCAGCTTCAGTAACTCAGTGAGGCCCTGTGTCAAAAGAAAA
Organism: Geosciurus inauris; assembly: GCA_004024805.1. Lineage (NCBI taxonomy): Eukaryota > Metazoa > Chordata > Mammalia > Rodentia > Sciuridae > Geosciurus > Geosciurus inauris. The sequence goes on from PVHX01002872.1 coordinate 140,074, forward strand.
GAAAAAGGCCTGGGGATGTAGCTCAGCCGTGACGCACCCCTGGGTTCAATTCTCAGTACCAAAAACCAAGCTAACGATAGTAAAGTACTTAAGTCATTTTAAAGTGATTTTAGGATGTCAGAATTGCAATCCTGTGATCACTACATGCACTAAATGGAACCAGAAGCCCCGAACACTTATCAGCTGGATTTTTTTTTTTTTTTTTTCTTTTCAAAGAAGTCAAACCCAGGACCTCAGGCATGCTAGGCAAGTGGTCTACCACGGAGCCAGGGCCTCAGTCCCGTCAGCTGGACTTGACGACAATCCTCCCCAACAATGACTGAGCCTGTATGCAAGGCCAGGCGCTGCTCTACGGTGTTGCACATGTGCGCCTGCGCATACACATTGACAACACCTTGAACAGGCAGGCACCATCTTTATCCTCAACTTACAGAGGCTCAGAGAGGTTGAGCCACTGCCCCAGGGTCACCCAGTGAAGTGATTACTTGGGAGTCCCTCTGGCAGGTGCCCTCTTGACCTTGAACTCATTCACAAGAGCCTGGGCTTTGGGAAGGCTGAGCAGGGGGGAGCCACAGCTCAGAGCTGGCCAGGCTGCCTAAGCATGGGAACGGGACTCTGAGCCTGATCTTCTACCCATTCTTCCAGACTTCTGCTTCATCTGTCCAGGAAGAAAAAAATATTGACAGGATGGGGCTCAGGGTTCATCTGGGGGTTGGTGTTTTCCCAGCTGTGGTGTGGCCACCTCTTCCCAGCCTCCCTGAGCCAGCCTTGGACTCCAGCAGCTCCAAAGAGCCAGGATGGAGTGTGGTCATCGTGGGAAAATTAGTAAACACAAGGAGCAAAAGAAAACAAAGATCGGTGGTAGCCCCTTCACCCAGAAAGACTCGTGGACACCACTTTTGGTATTGAGGTAGCAGTCTTGCTTTCTACCAGCGTGTGCATGCCTGAGTGTGTTTGTGTAGATGTACAACATGGATGTTCATTTGACAATATTGTGAATGTCTTTCCATATCATTAAATGTTCTTAGGAAACATTAGTTCTCTTGAGCTTTCACTTGGTTGATTTATCTTAATTTGCAGAAGTATTATTGCACGCAGTGACTCTCGTATTTGCGTTCTCTACTGAGGTGTAATTCACATCCAGTAAAATTCACTCATTCTTTTTTGACAAACTCACATCATAGTTTTGTTGAAGCCAGAATTAGACGGGCAGTCAGTGTAGATAGGTTAAGTCGAGTCAGGTCAGATCTAGGAGGCCAATTTGGGTCTGGGAAGTTGGCGAGGGATTGAAATGCTAATGCCTTCAGAGCCCTTCCTCCACCCTTATCAGGATAATCTGCCTTTGCTCTAACCAGTTGCTAAGGTAACCTGTCCCAGGGATTGTCCCTCCCTACAGAGAGTGGTTAATTATACCCCTCTTCCTGCCCAAGTCACTCCACCTGGGCCCTTCCCCCATCCGTGTGCTTTTCACCTTTTTAGCCATCCCATCGAGCATCTCCTGGGCCCAGTCATGTACACAGGAAGGAGAGAGAGAAGGAGAAGAGAGCAGGAGAACAAGGGAAGCCTAGGACATGTAAAAAGGCAAAACACGTGTACTTCTTGGGATACCAGGATATCAGCTGTGGCCCCCTTCTCCCTCCTGGGAGAAGCCTATGTCACCCCTTTTAAATAAACCCTGCTTTATACGCTTGCCTCGGTGTGCTTCTCTAATGTTCAAACTTCAACATGTGAAGAAGCAGAACTCGTCACTGGTAACGGCGCTCAGTGTGCTCATCACCATGATCAAGATCTAGAACAGTCCCTTCACTTGGGAAATGTTCATTTGAGCCTCTTTAAGTTCAACCCTCCCACAAACCCAGTCTCTGCCAATGTTTTTGTTTTCCTACAAATTTGCCTTTTTCCAGAATGAATATAAGTGGATCATGGTGTATACAGAGTTTGGAGTCTGGCCTCTCTCACTTAGCATAGTGCTTTGAAGTTCATCTATGGTGCTGCTTCTATGGATAATGCTGTTTTTTATTGCATGGACGAACCACTGATTTTTTTTCTTTCTTTCTTTTTTTTTTTGGTGCTGGGGATTGAACTCAGGAACACTTAACCACTGAGCCACATCCCCAACCCTTTTTATTTATTTTGAGACAGGGCCTTGCTAAGTTGCTGAGGCTGGCCTTGAACTTGGAATCCTCCTGCCTCAGCCTTCTCAGTCACTGGAATAACAGGCGTGCCCTTCCGCACCCAGCTCCACAGATTGTTTATCCATTCACAAGTTTTGGCTGGCTCTGAACAGAGCTTTAATAAACATTCACACTCTGGCTTGTGTGAACATAAGTTTTTATTTCTTTTGAGAAGAGACCTAGGAATGGGCTCTCGGATCCTACAGTATGCTCCTAAGCAAATGCAATGTCATTTTTCTAAACACAGAAAAAGCAAACTATGTTTTACTTGTGGTTGTCTGCGGGCATTATGAAAATTCAACAACAGAGATAAACTGCTAACAGTTTAATATAAACCCTTCCTTCTTTGTACTGTGTGAACATCAAGAGGATTGTACTGTATGTGTGGCTGTACAGACTGCTTTTTTCAATATTTCTTTCCAAGTCACCATATCAAAACTTATCACCTTTTTTTAGATTACTGCATTATAATTACAGATTACAATATTCCATTGCATGGAGGTAAAAAAATTTATTTAAACCATTCCTTCTTATTGGATATGCAGTTAGTTTGCTTTCTGATTTTGGGCTCTTCTCAACAACATCCTTGAGCCAGATCTTCTTTCACATTAGATTTCTAGACATGAACTTGCTGGGAATGAGTTACATGTCCCTTTATTTCATTTGGCTTTTTCCTTACATTTTTCTCCCCTCTTGCATACATGCAAAGTCGATATACTACACGATTTGCATTGCAAGTTTAGGAGGAAAACATGATCTTTCTAATCAGCAATGCCAGAATAATTAACTATTTTTACAGAAGAAAATGAAAACGACTCCCAATGCCATACCACACATTAAAAATCCATTCCAGATGGATTAGAGACTCAAATGTTAGTGGTAAAACTTTATAGCTTTAAAACAAAATATAGGAGAGCATCTTTATGAAATGATCCTTTATAATAAACCTTTCCTTAATGATATACAAAAGCTTAAAATAGAAACATTTGACAAGATTGACTATAATAAAGTTGCGAATGTTTATTCATCAAAAGACCCCAGGAAGAGAATGAAAAGACAAGTTGCAATTTGCAATTAGGTATTTGAGACACATATAACTCACCAAAGGGTAGCATCTCACAAAGAAAGCAGAGAGGGGCTTATCTTCATTGTCAATCAAGGAAGTACAGGTGAAGACCAATAAGACCCCATTCCATGCCCACGACCCATTGAGTAGGCAAAAAATTTAAAAGTCGGGCATCTGGAAGGAGCTGACGGGCATGTTAACTTTGGAAAATAATTTTCTGTTCTTGTCAAGAAAGCTGTAGAAGCTGCACTGTGATTCGGGCATACATACCTGCTTCCACTCGCAGGTGTCCCCAAAGAAGCTCTTGCATTGTGTATTAGCCACCCTTACAGAAACATCACAGAAGCACTGCTCACCTCGAAGGAACTCAGTATCCATGAGCTATAGAAAACAGATTCATTGTCACGTGCAGATAATGAAACAGACAGCAGCAAAAATGAATGAAGCCTCGGTTTAGGTCAACATGGTGGCATCTCAAAAGTAGATCGTTTGAGAGGAAAGGCAAATCACAGAGGAGTATATTCAGAAAATTCCATTTATATAGAGCCTGCAAACAGACAAAGCAATGGGATATTTTGTTCAGGGATTTGCACATCCTGCGAAGACCAGTAGGGACATGGGAGGCAGGGGAATGGGGAGAGGAGGTTAGCCAATTTTTAGGGATTATGAAGGGCTTGGCTGGGAGTGTCACCAGGAAAATTCTGAGAAGTTCTCACAGAGGGGGACCTTGACTCAGGACAAGTGGGGTTCTGGTTTTTTGTTTATTTGTTTTGTTGTTGTTTTGGTACTAGGGATTGAACCCAGCAGTGCTTTACCACTGAGCTACATCTCAGCCCTTCAATTTTTTATTTTGAGACAGGGTTTCACTGAATTCCTGAGGCTGGCCTCTAACTTACCATCCTTTAGCCTCGGCCTCCCCATTTGCTGGGATTACAGGTGTGCAGCACCATGCCTGGCTACAAGTGGGATTCTTGACAAACATCACAGAAATGAATTTAAGGACACATCAGTTAGAGACATGGAAATTTAGGAAAACAGAGACACATTCAGGGGAGAATAAAGACTGTCTTGGAAGTGAGGAATGCTTTGGAGGTTCTTAAGTTCCTCTTTCAAAGGGAACTTGACCATGGGCTTGAGGTCCCAGGGTGACACCATGTGGGGGACACAGGGGTGGAGCCAGAGAGAACAGAGCAACATCGATGGATGGGACTGCAGGGGTGGGGGAGAGTCCCAGAGGCCTGAGAGATGGGGAGGAGTAGGAAGGACAGAAAATACCGGGCTGAGGAGGACCAGAAAGGGGGTCCAGGGGCTGAGAGATGATGGGAACCCTGCCCTAAATTCCAGAGTCCCTGGCTGAGCCCTGGGTCTTCCCCCTCTGGACACCTCAAGGCACCTCCTTCTCAGCAGGTCTCCCATGCACATGAAGCACCCCTGGATCTTCTCCCTCACAGTGCAGGAGGAGGGCCCTGTGTCCCACTCTGGACTGGCTCTTCCTTTCTGATATTTTTTTGGGTCTTCTCAGCTTACAGGTTTCTCTATCATGAGGTCAGATCAACCATTCCTTGATTCCAGGTCTCCCCCCAGCCGCCACCCTTGATTTCATCCTTAGGTCTCACTCTCTGCTTCCCTGCTCTCCCCAAATTTATATGTTTAAGTACTATTCCCTGCACCAGGTACACAGAATGTGACTTTATTTGAAGAAATGGCTTTTATGAAGGTATTTGAGTTAAGAGGTTATTAGGATGGGCCCTAAGCCAATAGGACTGGTCCTTATCAGCAGGGGAAATGTGGACCTGCCTGTGTACAGGATGGAGGCTGTAGGGACACGAATATAGCTGCTCACCAGCCACGGTGGGAGACCTGGAAGAGCTCCTTCCCCTGTGGCCTTCAGAAGGAACCAACCTTGCTGCCCCTGGACTCTGGACTTCAGGACTATGAGAAAATAACACGTCTGTGGTATTGTGTTTCGGCAGCCCTTGCAGACTCATCCAGCTGAGGGGGAAAGCTGAACTTTGCTTTGTCCATCTCACCATTTCCGGTGCCAAAAACAATACTTGGCACACAGAAGGAACTCAATAAATATTTGTTGTTTGAATAAATGAAAGAAAGTCTTTCCCAACTCAGTGGATACTCCTTTTGGTCATCTAATAATTATTTAAAACATATTCATTAGAGTAGGAGAAAAATGTAAAAGATACTGTTAGTCAGCTTTTAAAAATTTTTTTTAGTTGTTGATGGATCTTTATTTTATTCATTTATTATTTATATGTGGTGCTGAGGATCGAACCCAGTGCCTCACGCATGCTAGGCAAACGCTCTGCCCCTGAGCTACAGCCCCAGCCCCTGTTAATCAGCTTTTTGTTGCTGTGACCAAAATACCTGACAAGAACAATTTAGAGGAGGAAAAGTTTATTTTGGCTCACAATTTCACAAGTTCAGTCCATGGTTAGCAAACTCCATTGCTCAGGTTCTGAGATGAGGCAGGAAATCATGGTGGAAGGATGTGGTGGACAAGAGATGTCAGCTCATGGCAGCCAGGAATGAGAGAGAGAGAGAGAGAGAGAGAGAGAGAGAGAGAGAGAGAGAGAGAGAGAGAGAGAGAGAGAAGAGTTACCTCCCAGCAATCCATTCAAATTATGGCATCCATTAAATGGATTCATCCACTGGTTAGGTTATAACTCTCATAATCTAATCATTTCACCTCTGAACATTTCTTCATTAACACGTGAACTTTTGAGGGGAACTCCTCATATCCAAACCAGAACAGATACAAAAATGTAATCAGTGAAAAGCATTACCTTCAGACACATCCTAGGAGAATATGAGCAAATAGTTATCATATGGTACATAGATGGGTGGTCTTTTTAAAAATGTCCACAAATCAGTCCTTGCCAAGCATATTTCTTTTAGGCTTTTTTTTGTGGAAACTAGCATGCAAGATGATCTTCCACCATCTCTGCCTCCCACCGTGAATACGGCTGATCACAACAGGATATTAGAGCAATAGCCTGTTACTTCCAAGTTGAGGCCATAAGACATTATGGTGGACCCCTTGCTCTCTCTGGGATCAACCGCTCTGGGGAAAGCCAGTTGCCATGTTGTGTAGACACTCAGACAGCCCCTTGCAGAGGTCTAGACCATGAGGAACCGATGGCTTCTGCCAACAGAAGTCGGCACCAGTTCATCAGCCATGTAAGCGAGCCATCTTGGAAGCAGATCTGTTAGCCCATCAAACTTTCAGATGACTGTATCCCTGGCCAATATCTTAATTGCAACCTCATGAGAGACTCTGAGCCAGAACCACCCTGCCAAGCCATTCCTAAATTCCTGACCCACAGAAACTGTGAGGAGCCATAAAAGTTCATAGCTGTTTTAAGTTGCTGAGCTGTGGAGTCACTGGGCGCCCAGGAATAGGTAACTAATACAACCTTGAAGGTAGTTCTACAGCAGTCCTTTCTGTTTATTGGAGGACAGAATTCCCTGGGCCTGTTTTGGTCCTCGACTTACCAGGTCTCTGAGCAGCCTTACCACTGCATGTCTCTCTCCCATCAAGGTATCCTTGATTCCACTTGAAAGATTCTTCCTCACTTTCCTTGGGGCTAGACAACTCTTTCTCTGACTCCCTTGTGGAGCTACCTGGAGTCTGGGGCTCTGTGCTGGGCCTCCTTCTCTCCCCACTCAACAGTCATGAGCCATGTCTAACACCTAGAAGGCCAGGCTCTCTCCTCAGCGCCCCCCGCCCCCACCATGCTGCACACATCGCTCCTCTTGCCCGCTCAGATCTCTCTAGAGCTCCAGATCAGCATCCTGCTGGTCAGGGAGAGCTCACAAGAGCCTAAGGCTCAGGAATTCAAAACCAAATATATCTTTCCCCCAGTTCTGCTCATCCTTGGGCATCTCCACCTAAGAAGTGGCCTCACCACCTACCAGTCACCTGGCCTCTCCTGACACCTCCTTCTCTCCCTGATAGCACCTCCCCCAGCTCCGTGAGTTTTGCCTCTTGGATAGTAAGTTTAGCATTTCTGTTCTCCTCATACCCCCATGCCCTCTGTCCACTGTACAACACACCATCTCCTCCCACATGGGCCACCATAGCAGCCTCCTTACTAGACATTCTGCTGTTGCCCAGCCCATGTTCCACATGGCAGTCAGAGCAACTCTGCAGTCTCAACGTGACCATGGTCCTCCCTTGCTTAAACCTTTTGCTGACTTCTTACGCTTCACAAGAAGAAGAAAAAAGAGAATTCTTAGCATGTCCCATAAGGGCCTCCTGAATCAGACATCAGCCTCCCTCCAGCCTCCTGTCACTTCTGCTGCAGGACCTCTGCACACACTGCTCAGTCTTCCTAAACCACCCTTCACTTGATTTTTTCACTACTCTGCTTTACTTCCTTCAGGTCTTTACTAATGACCTTTTCTCAAAGAAGCCTTCCCTGGCTGCCTTTCAGCCCTCACCCTGCTCTAATGCCACCCCTGACACCCATTTCATCATGAGTCTTATGCAGTTGTTTGCTTATCAGTGTGAATTTTTCTCTTTCCCACTAGAATGTAAGGGTCCAGAGGGCAGAGACTTGGTCTACTTTGTTCATGATGCCCAGCACCTGAATAGGCTCCATTATGTCAGTGGACATCATGAATGAATGGACTTCGTTCCTCTTCCTGCCTCCAATTTTGGACTCCAGAGACATGGGACTGCTTTTGGCTGCCCACACAGCACACTGCTTTCCACCTTCAAGCCTTAGCTCATGCTGATTCACCTGCCAGGACCCCTCCTCCTTTGCAGACTCCTATGGCTCTTTCAGATTCTGCTTGAGTCACCACCTCTTCTGGGCAGCTTTCCCTGACCACTGCCTTTTTTTGGTGAGGAGTACCAGGGATTGAACTCAGGAGCACTCGACCACTGATCCGCATCCCCAGCCCTATTTTGTATTTTATTTAGAGACAGGGTCTCACTGAGTTGCTTAGTGCCGCACCTTTTCTGAGGCTGGCTTTGAACTCTTGATCCTCCTACCTCAGCCTCCCAAGCTGCTGGGATTACAGGTGTGCACCACCATGCCAGACCCAAACACTGTCTCTTTGCCTACTGGGTTCTCACTTCTTCCGTATGCTCATTCCTGGGCCCCTGCAGAATCAGAGACATTTCAAATGCAATACTTATTTCTATGCTTTGGAAGAATGGGTTTGTTTGTTTGCTTTCTTGTGAGCATCTTGTGAGCAAACACCCTCTCTGGGAAATCCTTTGTAAAGGGCCTGGTATAGTTAGTGCTGAGTGTATGTTTTGATGAATAAATGGATGGATTCATTGGTTAGACCGGCCCACCCACACATCTTGCTCTGTGATTCTAAGCAGGTCCCTGTCCCTTTCTGTGTCCTATCATTTTTCAATCTTTATAAGCAAAGGTCTAATGAACTATGTTTATTAAAACTGCAATTTCCAGTCCTAGCCCTTAGGGTTCTGAGTTTACTGGGTAGGACAGTTATGTCAGAGTGTAGTGAACCCCCCCAGGTCATTCCAATGTGACAACAGCTGGAACCATGCCTTTGGAGGCCCCTTCCTGCTCTGCAGACCTGAGATCCTGCTTTGTAAGAAACCAGAAAGCAGAAGCAGCACTTGAGGGCCTCAGAGGACAGTCCTGGAGGACTCCCAGGGTGGGGACAGGAAGAAAAGTGACCGCCTCCCCCTCCCCTTCCCCACCAGGACTGCAGACTGAGTCTGGGAAGAAAAACAAGCACAGCTGCACTGGACAATTGAGTCCTTTCATTGGCAGCTGAGTTCTCAGCTGGGTTGGCCAGAGGGGTGAGGCCAGCATGACCCTGGCCCCCTCCCTGTCACTAGAGCACCCGCCCAGTTTTCACACTAAGGGAAGAGATCTGAAGTGTCCTTGGGTGTCCCTGGTTCCCCAAAATGGGGCCATAAAGGGGAAAGGAGGGAGAGGAAGCCAAGGATTTAGGGAGGCAAACTTTAGCACTGAGAGTCCCAGGAGAATGAGAAAGACTGGCTAAATGGAGGCCTTTGGGGATATGGCTGGAGGACTGTTTTGTAGTTCTACCCCAGCAAGGTCATGCAGGCAGATTCTACAATCCCTCCAAGCCCCCAGTGCACCCCAGCTTCCTTGTGAAATGAGTGCCCTACAGCTGCAGCTCTGATGTTGCTGAAAAGAGGCCTCCGGGGTGCCTACGATTCCCAGCATTCCACAGTTTGGGGCTAGATCCCTGGGCTAGGGATCAGGATGGTGGATTCAAATCCTAACTTTACCATGGACATTCTGTGTGGTCTTGGAGAAGACTGTTGCCCTCTCTGGGCATCTTGCAAGATAGAAGGGATCAAAATGGAGGGTGTCTGTAGCCTATCTTTGCACAGCATATCAGAATACATACTATGCACATGACTTACGACTGTCGACATTGACCTCAGTCACCAGGCTGAGGTGGTATTTGTCACTGAAGTTACTCTTTCCCATCTTCCCACAGTATACTCTTTGGAAGGAAGTTACTAAGTGCAGTTCACACTTTGGGGCAGGGAATTGTGTTCCCTCTGCTTGAGGGTGATGTATTCCCATGAATTATTTGGTATTCTTCTGCGTGGGAGATTTGTGTCTGTTCTCATTCACTCATTTATTTCTATCAGCATCAGGCTTTATTTCCTTGCTCAAATCTTTCCAGCCATTGGTCCTTAGAAGGTCTTTCAACTGTTTCCTGTGTTCCTTCTTCATGCCCCCACTGCTGTGGGGCTTTTACATTTGTGCTAGCATTTTCTTACCTTCTGATGCTACATGATGCTCCAAGGCCATCTTGTGTATTTCCTAACCCAGACCTGGAACCAGCTGTTTCCCTAAGGAGTCCTGGTTTCTCTTACTGGAGAATGGGATTAGACACCAAGATCTGGGTACTCGGTGTGCTCATTGTTACTGGAATGCCAGAGGCTTCTGAGCTCTCTTAGCTGACCGGGCAAAAAGTACATGTGTCTATACTAATTTCTGCATAAATATTTTGTATGTATCTATCAACCTACCTATATCTGTATCTTTATTACACTACCATCTCCAACTCTGGTGTGCAGCTCAGGCATTATCTTACTTCCTTACTTGTTTATAATCTCTCACTCAAATACTGAGAACCCAAGCCCTTCTACTGATGATTGGATTGTGAGAACTTGGGCTAGTGGGAGCCCCTTGGACTTAGCTCCTCTTGACTTGGCCACATCATTCTCTGAGCTTGCTTGCTTGCTGACACAAGAGGCTGGACTCTGCCATTTCTCTAGGGAGCCTGGTTTCATTTAGTGGGGAATGGCACTTAGGAACCAAGATCTGGCACCAAGTGTGCTCATTGCTGTGGGCATATTGCTATATCCTAGTCACTCAGGCCAAAGTCTCCAACTACAATTCAAAGGCATAGAGCCTTCCCCCTTTCCCTATTTTTAGCATCCTTTCCCCATAGTAAGAACCCTAATTCATGAAACATCAATGTGTTTATTCTTTTCTTCCATCATACAGCACAGAGATAGTAATTTCAGAATTACAACATCAAAACCTTAGAATCCTAGGGCCAAAGTTACTTGAATTGATTATTTTTTTTGTGGGGTTATGTTATTAATTTGATCTATAGTTAAGTTCATCTTTTTTCTATTTTTTAAGGTTTAGAGTTTACATTATTATCTTTTTATTTAATTTTATTTTTTAATGTGTAAAGTATTTACATTGTTAAAAAGTCAGGACCATATCAGAATATTTTCAGGGAAATATCATTGTCCTCCCTTTTTTCTCCATCACATTCCCACCAAGTCCTTAATATTAACCATTTTCAATTAGTTTCTGTTTTTTCCTTCCTGAATTTCTTTTGCATAATGAATTTCTTAAATAAAATATTTTTATTAAGTGAAAGGTGGCATACTATATACAATCCTTTATACATCAGTTTTATTTTTTTTACTTAACTATATATGTTGGAAATCCCTCCACAGAGGCCATGTGTTTAACATCCACCCTGTATGATACCATAGTTTTTTCATCCAGTTTTATATGAATGAACATTTTGGTATTAAAGTAATGCTTTGATGAACTTAATGATGCATTGTGCATAAGGTGGTTGTTGTTCTTTTTTTTTTCTTTTATGTATTTGTGGAATTACATTGCCAGTGTGTATTCTAGAAGTAAAACACTGGGTCAGAAGATAAATGCAAAAATTGTTTCATTGGATATTACCAATTCCCTTTGTAAAGCTTGCTACCACCTGGCATCTTCAGGTATTGGTCGGTTTTCCATTACTGTGACAAAATACCTGAGATAATCAACTTATAGAGAGAAGGTTTATTTTGGCTCATGGTTTCAGTGCACAATCAACAGCCTCAGTTGCTTTTCGGCCTGCGACAAGACAGTGTATTATGGCAGGAAGTATGTGGTAGAGGAAAGCTGTTCTTCTCATGGTGGGCAAGTGAAAAAAAGAGAAATAGGAAAGGGCTGGATTCCCAGTACCCTCTTCAAGGGCACATTCCTTAAGACCTAAGACCTCCACCTAGGCCCACCTCCCAAAGTTTCTACCATGTCTTAATATCACCAGGTTGAAATCCAAGCCCTTAACACATGAGCCTTGGAGGGACATTCCAGATCCAAACCATGGCACCCACCAACAATGTATGACTGTGACTATGTGCCCAGAGACTGCCTAACATGTGCTGTCTGGCTTTGAATGTTTGCCAATGTAATAGATGAGAAATGGCATTTTAACCCAATTTTGATTGACACTAAACCTTCTCCTGTGAATCAGTCCATCTGCATCTGTTTCTCCAGGATGTGAGCTGCGTCATTCCAAACGATGCTGACACAGTGGATCTTAGGGTGGACCTAGCCCCATGGGTGGCTGGTGACTGTGGCACCCACCACGCCTTTGGGGCCTTTGAGGTCTCTATAGAGGGTCACAGCTCCTCACTTCCCCTTTCTGATTCTTGAAGGCCACTGGCCCTGCTCTGAGTCCCCCACCAGCTGAGGGAGGAATGCTTCTCATGCACAAAGAAGGCTCTCAGTGAGGAGGGTGACGAGGCTTGTGAGAAATGCCAGAGTCTTGACCTTCTCCACTGTTCAGAAGGCCTGCCAGCCTGAGGACCCCGGGGTGGGAAGGACAGTGTGGACTGGAGGAAGCTAGGGTTGGAGACACAGGGTACCCTGTCTTCCAGGATGGTTGTTCCAGTTTTTTGTTGACTCCTTGGCTCAAGCCTTGGCTATTCTTATCCTCCCCTGTCTGGCTATCTCAGTGGCCAACCTAAAACTTAAAGTGACCAGGGCTCTCCTAGATTAGAAACTTCTTCCAGCTTTCCAGGGTATCAAACCCATTTGAGATTTCTCTTACTTTCCCCATGGAACTTTCTCTCCAACCTAGTACACCTTTTATCTGTCCATCCATCCATCCATCCTTCCACCCATCCATCCATCTATCCATTCACTATTAGTTGTCTATCAATACTTAACAAATTATTGCACAACTCAGAGCCAGAAACAATAATGAACTCATTGTTTCCCATAGTTTCTGTGGATCTGGTGTTTGAAAGTACCTTCACTGGGTGGTTCTAGCACAGGGTCTCTCTGGTGAGGTTATCGTCAAGTTGTCTGGGCTACAGACAACAGTCATCTAAGGCTGGGGTGGACTGAGGATTCACATCTAAGTGGGCTGGGCTCACTCATATGACTGATAATCATGTTGACTGATGGCAGAAGGCCCCAGTCCTCACCACCTGGGTGTTTCCACATGGCTGCTTGAGTGTCCTAACAACATGGTGGCTGGCTTCCTCCATAGCAAGTGATCCAAGAAACAGCAACGCAGATGCCATAATGACCTAGTCTCTGAAGTCAGACATCACTTCCTCCACATTTGATTCTTTACAGGTCTCAGAGTCCAGGCCACCCTGAAGGGGACTTCACCTTTACAAGGGAGGAGCATTAAGAATTTTGTGGGCACATTTTAAAACCATCACACTACCCATCCACCTAGTTGATAAGCACTTACTGAGCTCCTGCTGTATGCCTATACCAGTGAATGGCTCATAGAACAGAAACTGAAGGAGCAGCAGCTCTAGATCAGAGGTGCAAACTCAGATGTCCCAGCCTCCAGAAAGTAGTGTGGATGGACCAGTGAGCCAGGAAGGGGCTCTGGTGAGCTGGATAGTGGGGCCTGGATGGAGAAAGAGGAGTTTAGGTGAAGCCTCCCCATTTTTAGATGTTGACAATTAATTCCATGTTAGGCTTTTTAAACTTCTGTTTGCCTGATTTGGTGTGTGCTCTGCCAGTTGGCAAACTCTGATGCAGCCACACCAAATTTCTCAATCTTCCTTGCAAACATTCATTCATTCAACAAACATTTGTATGCACGGGGACCCTTTTCACACATGGCAGAAGCGACTTGCAGTGACCAGCTGCGTGCTGTGTCTTTGGCTTGACATACTTTTTCATCTTTCTCCCCATAGTGAACTTCTGTTCCTTCTGTTTCAGTGCAAATATCTTTTCCTCTGGGAAATCTCCTCTGGCTTGACCTTGAGGGGGTCACTGGTTTCCTCCTTGAGGCTGCAACCATATTGTCCCTACAACTCCATCAGTGACCCCTGCCTCCCTACCAGAAGGTGAGGTGCTGCTAAGCAGAGGGAGGAAGGTCACCTTGGGTCCTGAGACAGAGGAGGTCAGCCTGGAAGGATTCACAGGACTTGCAAAAAGGGAATTCCCCAGTGGTGGGGGTGGGAGGAGAGGCTGAGCAAAACCAGAAAGCCAGTGGTAGTCGGGGTTGGCAGCGTCCCAGCTCCTTCCCGAGACTCCCCCAGCAGCTGCAGGGCTTATGACTCCCTCCCCAGATGATGAGGGAGGAGACCTGCAGGCCCCAGGAGCCCAAAGCCACCAGGGGAGGGGAGACAGCCGGAACTAGAAGCCCAGGTCCTGGATGAGTCACTGTGGAGTTTGTCCCACAAAAACAAGAAAGGGCTAGACTGGGAGGAAAAGAGAAACTGCAGGGTGCGGGATGCACCGGACAGAGGCTAAAGGACTTGCTGGGTTGGGACACTAATTGGCCCTCAGTGCCCCCTGCCTTGAGGCCTCCAGATCCCAGTCCCCCTAGAACCCCAACTCTTGGCTTCCATACACTGGGAGCCTGGCCCTTCTCCAGCCCCCATGGCAGCCCCCTTGTTGGTGGATGTCCCTGACATCCTTGTCTCCCTCCTACTATCTCTTCCAGCCAGCAACTCGAAGAATCTTTTTTGGGGGGCAGGGGTGGCTAATCTGATATTTGATTCTAATACTGCCTCTTTAATTCCCTTTCATTCATGGCTTTTCTTGGCTCTAAGGAGAAAATGTGAATTCTCAGGTCTGCACGACTGGCCCAGCCTGCTCTGCTCTTCTCCCTGCGCCTGGCACTCCAGCCTCTTCTGAAATGCTCTGGTGTCACAGGGCTTTTGCATGTGCTGTTCCTCTGACTGTCCTCACCTCTGGCACTAGTGAATGCTCCCACTCTTGGAGTCTCAGCTTAAGTTTTCAGGGTGGCCTCCCAGACCCCACTGGGTTCCTCCAAATCATGCTTTTTTCTCTCCACTTTAAGACTTTACCACCAGCCATCATGGTGGCAACTGCGCATCCATAATCCCAGCTACTCAGGAGGCTGAAGGAGGCCAAGGCAGGAAGATGGGGCCTGTGTTCCCACTCAGCTCCTTCGGGTTTCCTGGGAAAACTCCCCCCCACACACACTCCCAGAAGACCCAGGGTGAGACACCATCCAGGGGTGGGCATAGAAGCTCTTCTAGCCAATCAGAATATCCTCATTATCCTAGCCACAGAGATTGGGTCACAAATGGACACGTGGCCCAAGCAAGGCCAATCAGGGAATTACTATTTTGATGGGGGGGGGGGCTTTGTCCTTGTGATAGGATTGCTGAGCTGAAACTCTGTGGACACAGAGACCCTTGTCTGGTGGTAGGGACAGTGATCTGGCACTCACTTACAAGACCCTTGCAGTCCCTTTTCATTTAAGTGAGGTTGAGCTGAATTTCTGTCACTTGCAATCAATGCAGTCAGGTCCTTGATGGGGAAGGCCAGTTTTTGCAGGCTGGGGCCAAGGGTTGTGCAAGTGTGCCCTGTAGTCTCCCTGCCTGTCATTCGTTGCCCTCACACTCCCAATAACCTCTGCGCCACCCTCTTCTCCCCATCCAAGGGAGCCCACTCTTTCCACCCAGGTTTCTGCAGCTTAGCGCCCCTGCCACTTGTCCCCTCTGGGAAAGAGATATCAGAGCCGGAGATGTGCAAGAGCTCAGTGGGGCCAAGGACTCTGAAGGTGAAGGGGAGACAGAGCAGAAGGAGCAAGGGAAAGCCACTGGACCCCGGTGCAGATCCGAGTTCTGTTAAAGGAGCCAGGGAAGGAGGAGGACTGGATGGAAAGAGCTGCAGACTGCGGCACGGCTCAGGCAAAATCTTTCCCAGAAGCCCAACAGGGAGCACTGGCAGAGGTTATTCATAGGAGAGTCCCACATTAAGCAGATGTGTGGAACCTTTGAACTATGGTGTCATTATGCTCGGTCCCCACCAAAACTCACATCAAGGTGGCGGCCTTCACTAGATGTAGTACCTGACCTTGAACTCTCCAGCTGGCAGAACTATGAGTTGACTAAAACCCTTTTCTTTACAAATTACTTGGTCTCAGGTATTCTGTTATAGCAACAGAAAGTGGACTAAGACACCTTGTTCACGGTGCTTGCTAGGGCCTGCCCAGGAAGCACGTAGCCTTGGCTCAAATGCTGAAGCAGACCCTGATAGCATCCATGTATCATGGGCTCTCTCTTGAAGGGAGCTCTCCATGGCTGATACACTGCCTAAGGATCTGATTATTATTACAAGGGCTTGTAAGGGGTTCTAAGGCAAGATTCAGACCTAAGCGTTCTGCTCTAGAGCTTGTATCTTCTTCAATGCCAGTTTGCCTTATACATCTTAGACCTCAGATGACAAATAACCATGGAATCCATGAGAAACCATATTGGTTGGTAGCAGCTGCCTGTGCTCTGGGTTGAGGAGGATTCTGAAGTTGCTTCTGGGTTCAACAAGAAGTTCCACGATGGATTCTTTTTTTTTTTTTTTTTTAATTTTTTAGTTGTCAATGGACCTTTATTTTATTTATTTATATGAGGTGCTGAGAATCAAACCCAGTGCCTTGTGCATACTAGGCAAACGCTCTACCACTGAGCCACACCCAAGCCCCTCATGATGGATTCTTTTTTTTTTTTTTGGTACTGGAGATTGAACTCAGGGGCACTCGACCACTGAGCCACATCCCCAGCCCTATTTTGTGTTTTATGTAGAGACAGGGTCTCACTGAGTT
>PVHX01002873.1:0-156312 GCA_004024805.1 Geosciurus inauris
TACATCTCATTCCACCATCTTTTCTGCCTCCATATCCCCTCCCTCTCTTTGACCTAAGTTTCTCCATTCTTCCCATGCCCCCTCCTCCATTATAGAACAGCATCCACTTATCAGAGAGAACATTTGGCCTTTGTTTTTTTGGGATTGGCTTACTTCACTTAGAATGATATTCTCCAGTTCCATTCATTTACCTGCAAATGCCATAATTTTATTCCCTTAATGCTGATTAATATTCCATTGTGTGTAAATACCACAATTTCTTTATCCATTCTTCTATCAAAGGGCATTTAGGTTGGTTCCACAGTATAGCTATTGTGAATTGAGCTGCTGTAAACATTGAAGTGGCTGTGTCACTGTAGTATGCTCTTTTTAAGTCCTTTGGGTATAGACCGAGGAGTGGGAAAGCTGGTGGTTCCATTCCAAGTTTTCCAAGGTATCTCCGTACTGCTTTTCAGATTGGTTGCACCAATTTGCAGTCCTACCAACAATGTTTGAATGTGTCTTTCCCCCCACATCCTCACTAATACTTATTGTTGTTTGTATTCTTGATAACTGCCATTCTGATTGGCATGATATGAAATCTTAGTTTTGGTTTTCATTCCTCTAATAGCTAGAGATATTGAACATTTTTTCATATATTTGTTGATCGATTGTATATCTTTTGAGAAGTGTCTGTTCAGCTCTTTAGCCCATTTATTGATTGAGTTCTTTGATTTTTTTTGTGTTAAATTTTTGAGTTCTTTATATACCCTGGAGATTAGTGTTCTATCTGAGTGTGTGTGGCAAAAATTTGCTCCCAGAATGTAGGCTTTCCGTTCACCTCATTGATTGTTTCTTTTGCTGAGAAGAAGCTTTTTAGTTTGAATCCATACATTTATTGTTTCTTGATTTTATTTCTTGTGCTTTAGGAGTCTTTTTAAGGAAGTCAAGGCCCAATCTGACATGATGAAGGTTTGGGCCTACTTTTTCCTCTATTTGGTGCAGGGTCTCTGATCTAATTCCTAGGTCCTTGATCCACATTGAGTTGAGTTTTGTACATGCTGAGAGATAGTTTAGTTTCATTTTGTTGCATATGGATTTCCAGTTTTCCAGCACCATTTGTCGAAGAGGCTATCTTTTCTCCAATGTATATTGTTGGAATCTTTGTCTAATATGAGATACCTGTATTTAAGTGGGTTTGTTTCTGGGTCTTCTATTCTATACCATAGATCTACATGTCTATTTTGGTGTTAACAGCATGGTCAATACCATGCTGTTTTTGTTACTATAGCTTTGTAGTATAGTTTAAGGTCTGGTATTGTGATGCTTCCTGCTTCACTCTTCTTACTGAGGATTGCTTTGGCTATTCTAGATCTCTTATTTTTCCAAATGAATTTCATGATTGATTTTTCTATTTCTAAAAGGAATGTTGTTGGGATTTTAATTGGAATTGTATTGAATCTGTATAGCACTTTGGGTAGTATAGCCATTTTGACAATACTGATTCTGTCTATCCAAGAGCATGGGAGATCTTTCCATCTTCTAAGATATTGTCAATTGCTTTCTTTAGTGTCCTCTAGTCTTCATTGTAGAGGTCTTTCAACTCTTTTGTTAAATTGATTTCCAAGTATTTTATTTTATTTTTTGAGGCTGTTGTGAATGGGGTAGTTTTCCTAATTTCTATTTCAGAGGATTCATCACTGATGTATAGAAATGCATTTGATTTATGGGTATTGATTTTATATCCTGCTACTTTGCTGAATTCATTTATTGATTCTGTAAATTTTCTGGTGGAATTTTTTAGGTCCTCTAGGTATAGAATTATATCATCAGCAAATAATGATAGTTTGAATTGTTCTTTTCCTATTCATATCCCTTTAATTTTTTTGGTATGTCTAATGGCTCTGGCTAGAGTTTCAAGGACTATGTTGAATAGAAGTGATGAAAGAACACCAGTGTTTTTTACTGGCTTGGGGTAGTACCATGAGCTTGGAGGATATAGCTAAGACCTTTGGGAATGCTGCACTATACTCCTACATAGCAGATCTGAGTCAAGGAACCAAGTGCATGTAACTGGCTAGATTTCAGAATTGTGATGGTCTAGTGACTCTATTTACCCCTCTTCTCCCATTCTGTTTTCCCATGGTAAAATATGTAGCAATTATCTCATGCCTCTTTCCCATTGTATGTTGGTATCTGAAAGCCACATAACTTATTTCTTTGGTTCACTATGTTTTTAGATTGAGAATAACTATACTTCATGAGTTGTATTTTGCTATACTCAATAAATGGCATCGGAGGAGTCTCAGCAACACCTCCATGAAATTCTGGATTTTCAGCCTATCCTTGATGCCATAATAGGTAAGATTTTTGCAAGGGTGGGGTTGCCTAGGCAATTGGAGAGTATACTTTGCATGTGGAAGGAATGAATGCAAATAATTTGTGGCAAAAGGATATGTTTACTGTTTCTTTGACAGTCTTTTCGCAAAAGGTGGAGTCTAATTGCCATTCTTTTGTTATGAGTGAGTTTTAGTAACTTGTTTCTACAAATAGTATGAGGCAGAAGTGATATTGCAATTCAATTTCAATACTGTATCATAAAAGATGATTCCAGCTGACATTTTCTCCCTCAGGACACATGACTTTTGTGTTCTGAGCTGCCATTTTAGAAGTCTGATTACTCTAAAATCTCCATGCTTGAAAGACTTATTTGTGTACTGCTACATTCTATACTTGGGGTTCCATGGAGAGAATCTACAATTAAAAATATCATTAACATACATGCAAAATTCGAAACTAATAAGACCTATTTCAGTAACATAGAAACATGTTATTTCATAACATGTCTTGTTGGAAAATTTATGAAATCTATTATGTCCTGGTGTAAGGGAACAGAGATGAGAACAGTGGGAATGTGAGAGTAAGAGAATAATTCTGTAAAATGGTCCCACTATCCTGACCCCCACATGCCTTCTTTGCCTAAAAGCAATGTGCCTGAATCCTCACCTGGCCTGAGTGGGCAGGATATGTCACGCTCCTCAGTAAACTAAGGCAGGGGGCAAAGGTTAGGCAGTCAGTGTAGGTAAAGAACGATGGGGGTTGAGAGCATGATGACTGGTTATCACTAGTTGTCAAACAGAGGACAATATGTTGTTAACCTCTGCAATCCTGCTCCTGGGCACTCTGGGTTGCTACTAATTAATCCAGTGTCCCTGCTCTTAGACATGCACATGGAGAAGAAAGAGAAGGCAGTAATTAAAAGAAGGGATTCTGGGGTGTGTAAAAGAGTAAGACACACCCCCTTCTGTGGACACCCTATTCTGGGTCCCCTTCTTTTTGGAGAAGTCCACGCTATCACTTTCTTAAATAAATAAAATTTACTTTTACATTTTCCTAGGCATTTCTTGGGGAACAAGGACCCCATTCCTGATCTTCAAGACTAGTATCACTGGAGCCACTGAACTATTACCGTACTTGAAAAAATTGAGATCTGTAAGAAAGAATGGAAAAGTCCTATAACAAAGATTTTGTGATGTAAGGTTTTCTAGTTTTAGAATTAGACATTTTAAGCTTTGCTGATAGACCTGGAAATGTTTTTGTTCTCTTAAGGTTAGATTTTTGTTTTTGTTCTCTTAAGGTTAGATTTCTTGCTCATTTGAGAGTTATATGTTGGCATGAGAGTTAACTTTGCTGGATGCTAGTGACCATTTAATTCTTTGCTTTTTGTAGTCATTGAACATGTATGTGAACTGCATTTGCCACCTATCTTTGAAGAATTTTGATTGATATTATGAGTTAGAAAGTAAATGCTTAAAAACTGGGAAAACAAGATAGCCTCAAAGGGCAGTTAGAAACATTTGGAAAATGTTTCTAATGAGTGGAAAAATTACTTTTCCTATCATAACTGACAATTTGTTATATTTAATACTGGTCAGTTCTAATTTGTCTTTCATTGCTAATAAGGAACTACCTCACTTTAGATAAGCTCAGATTGAAAGGTTTTTATTTCCCTGAGACGCTTTTACTTGGAAATCAATTCATCTGACTGTAGAAAGTTAGCCCCCAAAATTAAGTGGTGCGTTTCTTAAGTTATTATATAATATCTCTGAATAATGTTTCTTTGTTCAGTACCTACGAAAGTAAAATATCTCAGTATATGTCTTCCTTTACAAACTTCATTGACAATAGATTTGGAAAATAGGGGTATGAAAAAGTCACTGTGTATATATTTCTGGTTCAGTCATATTTTATAAAAAATAAAAATATGATTTCAATATTATAAGTTCTTTATTCCCATGGTACAATAGCTGATTAAAGTCACTGTGTATATATTTCTGGTTCAGTCATATTTTATAAAAAATAAAAATATGATTTCAATATTATAAGTTCTTTATTCCCATGGTACAATAGCTGATTAAATTGGTTATTAGTCTTAGACTCAGTTGTAGTGCTATTTACAACTAACTGTGGTTTTAAGGTAGAGTTGCTATTGTAAAATTCCTGATCAATCTATAATTTAGAGCTATAAATTATATTCATGGAAAAATGACATATACAATCTAATATCTACAAATAGAATTTCTAGAAAAAGTATAAATACAATCAGGTATGATACAGCTGTATTTATCACTTTTCTGTTGTACAGTGTTGTGAGTTCAGTGCTTATAGCCAATTCTGTACACTATTTCCAGACGGCTAGTTATTTGAAAATTCAGAAATTGCTATTAAATGAGAAATAAATTTCAGTGTTACTAGATGGCTACTTGTATTCTTGTATACATAGTAAGAACATATTGCAAGTTTTTGAAGGATAAAGAAAATGGTAATAATTCTTGTGTTCTTTTACTCTTTTATTAAAATGTATTTAGCTATTTATAGAAGATGGACTATATGCAAATACGGCCCCTTTCTTGGTGAATTTTTAATTTAATAGAGGATTCATTCTTTTATTTGTCCATTTAATCAATAAATAATGCTGATTAAATATGTACTGAGTGCAGGCACTGAAGAAAGCAGTGATCATACATTCAAAGAAAGTCAGACACACTGATCCCAGTCTTCTGAAACTCATTATCTGGTAAGAGCTACTAAGTAAATAAAATACAGCAGAATATCATGATTGAATTTATAGAAACCAAGTTAAAATGTATCACTGTTGGCTGGGATACTTAGGTAAAACTTTCTTTAGTGTATACCTAATATATACTTTTGTATATTATATTAGGTAAATGCTCACTTAATTTTTATACAAATTATTAAAGAGGAGCAGAAACCAAATATAGCACTACAGGTTGCAAAAATGCTCACGATTCTGTATGCTCCTGCGTATCTACTCACCTAGTATGATATGATACTGCATTTCCTTCCATTAAGACATAGAAGATTCAATCTCTGGAATTTAGGTGAACATTGTAACTTGATTTTGCCCATAAAATCTAGCAGATATGGATGCCAATTCTGAGCCTTGGCTTCAAGATGGCTTACATGCTCCTGCTCTCAGAATCCTACCCAGCCTCCTTGAATGAGCTTGGACAAACCAATTGAAAGATAAGAGACCATGTAGAAGAAGATGAGCTATCTCAGCTAAGGCCATCTTAGCCGAAAGCATTAGATCAGCATTAGTAAGATAAGCAATGGCTGCAAGAACCACACATATAAGTCCAGATGAAATTGTTAATCTGCCAGATCATGAACTAAATAAACATTTATTGATTTAAGCTCCTGCATTTTAGGTGGTTTGTTGCATAACAATAACTAGCTGGTATCAGAATCTTCCTAATTCTTTAGAGTTGTGGGGGGTGTTAGCATTGTTAATGGAAGTACATGTAGGAAAGAATATTTTAATTACCAAGCTCTTAATATCATTTGCTTGTTATACATATTTTGTATATATATTTTTTAATATATATTTATATATTATTTTGTATATTTTATATATTATTTGTATGTATTTATATATATAATTATTTTATATATATATTTTATATATTTTGTATATATTTTAGTGCCTTTTTTTTACACTCGTCTTTTGATAAATTTTTGTATTTACTAAATCAGAATAGCCAGTTTCTGTCCTGAGAAGAGACAATTCATAGGCTCAGCAATATCATGCTTGAGAATTTACAAATAGATTTTCATTTCCAATCAGATCTAATTTAGTCTACTAAAATACTGCATTCTATCATTTTGTGTGTTGGCGTTTATCTTTGCTCAGATAACCACAGGGATTTATGTCTTTATTTAACTGTTTTGATTTGGGGGGGGCTACCTTATAAATGATAAGATTTTATTTAGCATCTTGGAATCATGTGCAGGAATAATTTGTGGCCGTATATATAGAGATGGGACAGTTAATCTGTGAGACCATGTGCTTTGCTGTAAAGAAGTAAAATAGGAAGGAAGAATGAGAGATTTGAAGTCCAAACAACGGTATCTATTGAGAAACTAGAATTAATTATTTAACTATAGAATGCTTCACCTCCCTCTCTCCTTCATACCTTATCACTATTTC
The DNA here is from genome assembly GCA_004024805.1 of Geosciurus inauris. Taxonomy (NCBI): domain Eukaryota; kingdom Metazoa; phylum Chordata; class Mammalia; order Rodentia; family Sciuridae; genus Geosciurus; species Geosciurus inauris. Next base: position 6,491 of record PVHX01002873.1, read on the forward strand.
ACTAATGGCCTAGAGTTTCTTTTACCTATAGCTCATATCTTTCAACCAAAAATTCCAAGGCTTACTAGAAGGCAGAAGACAGAGGTTGCAGCAACAGCAAGCATCAGAGCCAGATTTACATATGACAGAGATGTTGGAGTTATTAGATGAGAATTTAAAACAACTATGATTAATATGCTAATGGATACAATGGAAAAAGGAGACAAACTGCAAGAAGGAATGGGTGATGTAATCACAAATGGAAATTATAAGAATGAATCTTAAATGCTAGAGTTAACACAGTAATGGAAATGAAGAATGCCTTTGATGGCCTTATTAGTTGACTGGACACCACTCAGGTAAGAATATCTGACCTTGGTGCATGTATGAAAACACAATTGGTGTAACTTTATCTGGTTTGCAACCAAAGAAATGGAACAACTGAGCTCTATATATGTGCTATGACTTGAAATGCAATTAAATAAACTAATTTAAAAAAAAAGAATATCTGGGATTGAGGATATCCCAATAGAAACTTCCATAATAAAGAAAAAAAGATGGAGCAAAATAGAATTTCAAAGAATTGTAGGACAACTACAAAAGGGTGATATATCATGAAGTCATTGGAGTCTTTGGCCAGAGGCCTGACTCCAGGGTTCTTAACAGAACAGATCCAGTCACCTACTGCCTCAAGAATTTAATTAATAGATGTTTTGAATAAAGAAAGGAATTTAGTCCTGGTTTGGCTAGATCAGGAATAGTTCAGAGAAGTGTATTACCTGTTTATGTAATAGTTCCAGGGACATACAGGGAAGAAACAAAAGTTGGGAGCCAAGCCAAGTTGGTATGCATGTACATAGCAATTTTGGTCAGGCTATGGGGTCCTATAAGCTGAGCTGAGGCATTCCAGAGAAATGTATATGCATGTTGCAGTTCTGGGTCACAGGTCCTCCTGGTCCTAGGGTTTGGGAGTAGTTTCCACTCCCAGCATGAGATGAAGCTGTGTAGGAAAGGCAACTTCAAGAAACCAGGTAAGAAGGCAGGACAATAACTGAGTCTTTCTTTAAATCTCTCAATTTCAAAGGCTCCTCTGTCACAAAAATGGATTCACCAGAAGGAGAAGAAAGATGAAAAAAATGACTGGGAATTTCCCTAAACTAATGTCAAAAAACAAAAACAAACAAAAACAAAAAACCCACAGATCTGGGAATCTCAGATCACACCAACCAAGATAAATGAAAACAAAACAAAACCCTACAACTAGACATATCATATTCAAACTGTAAAAAATTACACATTAAAAAAAATCTTGAGAGCCCATGGGAAAATGCTTATAAACAAAGATAAGAATTACATCAGATGTCTCTGAAACCATATAAACATTAAAAGAATGAAGTGAAATATTTAAACAGTTGAGAAAATAAAAACCTTCTACCTAACATTCTATATCCTGAGAAACTGACCTTCAAAAATGAAGAAGTAAAGACTTCCTCAAACAAAAATTGAGGGAATCTGTTTCTAGTAGACCTGCTTTGCAAAAAGTGTTGAACTTCTTCCTCTATGAAAGAAAATAATACAAAATAAAACAGATTTGTATAAACAAAGGAAAAGCTAGATATGGAATGAGTGAAGGTAAGTTAAAAAAACCTTATTAAATGATCTCATATAATCATTTAAAATAATAGTAGCCATGTATTTAGTCATTACAGTTCATGTACAAGTGAAAGGAATGATAACAATGATACCAGGGATGAGAGAGAAGAATAAGGTATGTCTTATTAAAAGTTACTTGTATTACTCATGAAAAGTCCTGCATTATTTCAAAGTGGACATGGGTTAATTGTACGTGTACATTGCAAACTCTGGAGCAATCATTAAAAATGGTTATAAAAGAGGTATGGTTGATATGATAGGAGAGAAAATGGAATGAGAAAATGCTTAGTTAAAAGGCAGGAACAAGTGGAAAATAAAAAAAGAACAAGGACAAGAAATAGAACATAGTAATACATGTGGTAGATATATCACCTTAGCTGTTAATGGTCTAAATACATAGATTAAAATATATTGTTAGAGTGGATCAAAAAAGATTTTTCAAGAAGCCCACTTTAGAAGTATATGTTGAAAGTAAAAGGGATGGAGAAAGATCATACTGACATAATCAAAAGCAAGCTAGACTGGTTATATTAGTTTCAGAAAGAGCAAACTTCAGAGCAAGGGACTGCCGCAGAGCTAAGGTAGCTACAGTGGTCCTTGGTTGACAGTTTAAAATAACACTGGAAAAATTTCAAGACATGTCATTTGGAGTAGCAGACATTAGTTTATTAGAAGGGATAGGAAAAAAGGGACACTGTCAAGGGTGAATGGGACAGAGAGTCCTCTCAGTGAAGAGAATGGCATGCCTCTCCTGTCCTTCAGTTTTATTGGGGATTCCAAGGAAATTTCCAGAGTATTTTGGATTAGATATTAAGTATCCTCCAAAAGCTCATGTGTAAGAAGGTGCAAGGTTTAGAGGAGAAATGATTGGGTTATGAGAGTCTTAACCCAATCAGTGAATTAATCCTCTGATGGGATTAACTGCATGGAAACTGAAGGCAGTTAGGGTGTGACAAGAGGAGGTACTTCGTAGGGGTGTGGCTAGAGGAGCGGGATCATGGAGGGTGTGTCTTTGGGGTATATATTTTGTACCTGGCAAGTGGAGTCTCTTTCTGCTCTCTGATCATCATGTGAGCTGCTTCTCTCCATCACACTCTTCTGCATTTACAAAGCATGGTTTTTAATATTGGTGTGGGACCATGTTGATGTTTTAATCATTTTTTCCCCCAGCCTGTTAAACACTTCCACTGTTCATCTGCTGGAGCACCAGAGATGTATGCATCCATTCATTATTTTTTTCCAAAATTGAGCATGTAATATATGGTCATGGTGTATGAGGTATTGGGGAGTCAGTAGGGAATAAAACAATTTCCCCACACTCATGTAGTATATATCCTAGTGAGAGAAAGAGAAAAAATATGAAAATAATCTTTATATACTGATACTATGAATGAAACATGAGAATTATTGACAGTAGTGTATGATAACATTACAGATAGTCATTTCAGGCTCTGAGAGGGTTTTCAGCTAATACTTAGTTTAACCAGAAATAAATAGATACATAAACAATAGAACAATAAGCATACCAGGAATAGGGAACATCCTGTGCTAAGTCCCTGAGTTGGAAATGAGACAATTTATATAGTCCTAATGTGCAATAAAATCTAGTCACTTTATTATTTATGAGGTCAACATTTTAAAGAATAAATCTAATTTCTTTTTCAAGTGATGGTTCCAAACTTCTAATACCATGTTTTTTTAACTATTTTAAGTTTACAAGTCACCTGGAGAGCTGCTGAAAATAGGTTCTACACTCTATTCTAGTCAGTAAGTCAGGTGAGGACCAATGATTTGCATTTGTAACAGACTCACAGGTGATGCTTATGCTACAAGTCTCCAAACTTGGAGAATTGCTGCTGTATGTATGTTTTGTGAGTTTAGTATCCAGAAGGCAAACACACCAGATTTTTCTTTTATGTAAAAATTCATCCTGCACACTGATCATCTGAAATTAGTTTCTCTAGGTATACATAAAACATTAAAGGTAAAAAATTCTCAGTATTTCATATTGCTTTCATAGCATTTATAATAGGAGCTTAATTTTAATGTAGCTAATTAGTGAAGGATTAATGTCACTTTTTATTTTGAGATGTTTTCAAACATTATTATCTTTGATAAATGTTGCAGAAAAGAATTTTTAATTTTTTGATAAAAAAGAAAAAATAAGTTTATTGTTTTGCTAGCAAATGAAAAACACAGAGGACTCCAGAAGCTGTTATTCTGTCCATCAGCAGGAACAGGGGGCTTTTAAACAGGTGATTCAAAGGTTACAATGTGTTCTCTGTTGGAATTGTAATTCACTTGTTAATTTGGGAGTGTCATTTTGGAAATCTTCTGGTACCATGCCCAAAGCCTGGATTACTTCTTTCCTATAGTGGTTGTGTACACAAGGACAGATAAATCTGCCCAAAAGGAGGAAGAAAGGAAATCTTGTTTCCCCTGAGATTAGGGAGGAGTAGAGATTAGGGAGGAGCAGAAAGAGAGGAAGGGAAAGAAACATGTCCATTTAAAAAGTAAGTTGCAGGGGGCTGGGATTGTAGCTCAGTGGGAGAGCGCTTGCCTCGCATGCGTGAGGCCCTGGGTTCGATCCTTAGCACCACATACAAAGCAATAAAATAAAGACATTGTGTCCATCTACAACTAAAGAAAAAAAAATTCAAAAAAATAAAAAATAAAAATAAAAAATAAGTTGCAGTGGCAGAGCAGCAAGGGCTATATTCAAAGCATAAAGTGGACCAGTGTTACATTTCCCCACTGTCAATTTCTGTGGAAAAATGGACAATGACATCTCTAAGCTGCTCCCTGCTGAAAGAGGGCAAAGTTGGGGGAAGTAATCCAAAGTCCTTGTTCTCTATCAGGTGAAATGTGGACAGTTAAGGGTATTCAGCATCAGGGCAGTTCACAGGTCCACAGTGGCAGATGGCAGGTGACTGGACAAGGTATACATAGGGAAGAGATTATGCTAAGACATAGTAAGACAGCAAAGTATTGCTTTTATTTTTTAAATATAAACAATTAGTGCAAAAATATTTAGTATTTCAGCCAGTCTCTGAAAACGACAAAGACAGTAACTCTTCTATGAGTGAAAAACAAATCAAGTGTATCAAAGTATGAGGTTAGGAAGATTTGTAGGTCTATGATATTCAGCCTTAAATTAACTCAGGACAAATTTGCAACTCTGGAGTCCTTTATGATCATTATTATTAGGCACTCCCACACAAGAACCCTTCTTCTGTAGCCTTCAGCTTACTTTTGGTAGGGATGACTTCTTAAGTTACATTAAAAAAACAAAACATTACTTTTCCCTTTAAATGTCCATGTAGGACTGTGCTTAGGCAATACTCTTCTGTCAGGTGTTTAGGACCAAGTTGATCAAAACGGACCTTGTTCTTGTCTACTCAAGAGTCAGGTGAGATTCCTTAGATATTACTCGTGGGAATATGTATGAAGCCTCTTGGATCCTTTATCTTTCCTCTACAAGTTATGCCATCTTCCAGGATAGGTCAGGGTCTGGCTAACTATTCATAGATTCTCTTGGAAGCATCAGAGACATTTCCTTCTCCAGTGATCCTCCTCTTTGCAGAATGTGCACTAATTGGCTTCCTGTTCTCTAGCGTTCTGTTTATCTCCCTAATCAGCAGAGTGGGTGACTCCCTGGAGTTATAGGGCCCAAGAGGGTCCCATCGTTCTCTGGGTCCTGGCTGACCTTAGGGCAAGGGCTGAAATATTGGCTGCTCTCTCCTTGGCTCTTTCACTTCCTTCCAAATTTTTGGTTTTAAATACCCAGCAGGCCAGTTTCACCAGTCTTAAAGTGGGAATAACAGGTTATAACTTCAAGAACTATAATTTTGCAGTTATCCCGTTCATTTAATTGGGGTCAAAATTAGTATTGGAAGTCAGTATTACATACTATCTGTCTTATAGGAAATGGCTTATTATCTCAATTTAACTCAAGTTTTATTAGAAGCAGTACCTTTGCAAAACACTAACAGGCAACAGTTATGAAGTTTACAAGGAAAATATGAAATGAAATTTACAGAGGAAAAAGATATGCAATTTGGTTAATACCTATGAGCAAAGAAAAATGATTTTTGTAATCCAAATCTTTACTTAGTATATATTATAGCCCCTGTTAAAATAAACAAGATCACAGTAATTTTTACAACAAAGTTCAATCTTTTGAACATGACTATAAATGAGCTGAAGTCTAGCCTATTTTGGAGCCATTCTAACATGGAGTCAGGTGGGAGGCAGAGTCTTATCTGAGGTAAGGTGGGGCTCTTGACAGCACAATATAACACTAAATCTAAAACATGAATCAAACAAAGGCTAACAGCTTTTAACTTTGTGGAAAAAATGGCAAAATGCTTCCATGTTTTACAATGTCATCTGTTTTTTTTTTTTTTTTTTTTTGTAGTTGTAGATGGACAGAATGCCTTTATTTCATTCATTTATTTTTTATGTGATGCTAAGGATCAAACCCAGTGCCTCACACATGCTAGGCAAGGGTTCTACCTGGGGCTGAGCTACAGCCCCAGCCCCTACAGTGTCATCTTTAAGCAGTTCAGGCTCTCCTTACTACCTTTACTTTCCAAAAATACATTTCAATTCCAATTTCAGTGTGAAGAGTAACACAAAATTATATATATAATTATTGACAAAAGGTTACTTTATCCGGCTATAAAACATCAAATGACATGGATAAATACCAACCAAATTTGTTTTTTCTATACAAATATGAGACTTGCTATGGTAATTTTAGTTTGGAGAACAAAGACTTGGCAAAGTGTTTTCCTAAACTGTACATGTAAGTAAGCTTAACTTTTAAAGTACAATTTAGAGTCCATAGTATGTGGTAACAATAATCACAGGTCTGCTTGGGTTAGGAAAAATACCCCAAAGAATAGCCTCAAATGTCTTATATATTTAGGAAACAGTGTTAATGATCAGAAACTGACAGTCAAAGCAAACAGATATAAGACAGGTCTTCAAATGACAGTGTGGCTTTTCCATATCAGACACAATGTATGAAAGAGAGCACTTTTTGGTTATCTTGCCAGTAAACTTACATAAACTTTCATTTTATACAATTTTATATAACACTTAGATGAAGCTTAGATATAGTTAGTAGATGTAGAAGTATACATAGTTGCATATATTTATGGTGTCAACTATATTGATGACATAAATAACAGTTGTTTGTTTAAACAGGTATAAAATAATCATTTAAGACTTTAAAACATGTACAAACCCTAATTCCTTTAAGACTTAGCTTATTCAAGTAATAAAACCTAACAAATACAGGAAAATTATCTTGATAGATAAGAGCAAATAAATATTTAGGACTTTGCTTCATATCAGTACCTTAAAGTTTAAATAACTGCTAATTATAGCCACTTTAATCACAAACACAAACTTTTTTTTAAAGAGGATAACATTTCATTTCTCTGGTTGTAAGTGATATAGAATCATAACATACATGCAGTCATACATAAAGTTAGGGCTATGATGACCATCATATTCCACCACCTTACTGTCCCTATGCCCCCTCCTCGCTTATACCCCTGTGAACACAGTTCCTCCATTGTTCCCATGTCCTTCCTCACATTATGGATCAGCATCCCCTTATTAACGAGTACATTCGCCATTTGGTTTTCTGAGATTGGCTTACTTCACTTAGCATGATATTCTCCAACTCCTCCATCCATTTACCTGCAAATGCCATAATTTTATTCTCTCTTATTGCTGAGTAATATTCCATTGTGTATATATACCACAGTTTCTTTATCCATTCATCTGTTGAAGGGCATCTAGGTTGGTTCCACAGTTTAGCTATTGTGATCTGAGCTGCTATAAACATTGAAATGGCTGCGTCACTGTAGTATGCTGTTTTTAAGTCTTCTGGGTATAGACCTAGGAGTGGGATAGCAGGTTCAAATGGTGGTTCCATTCCAAGTTTTTTAAGGAATCTCCATACTGCTTTCCAGATTGGTAGTACCAATTTGCAGTTCCACCAGCAATGTATGAGCGTGCCTTTTCCCCCACAACCTCATCAACACATATTGTTGTTTGTATTCTTGATAATTGCCATTCTGACTGGCATGAGGTGAAATCTTAGGGTAGTTTTGATTTGCATTTCTCTGATTGCTAGAGATGTTGAACATTTTTTCATATGTCTGTTGATGGATTGTATACCTTCTTCGGTGAAATTTGTGTTCAGCTGTTTGGCCCATTTATTGATTGGGTTGTTAGTTTTTTTGGTGTTAAGTTTTTTGAGTTCTTTATATATCCTGAAGATGAGTGCTCTATTGGATATGTGTGTGGCAAAGATTTGTTCCCAGAATATTGGCTCTCTGTTCACTTCATTGATTATTTCTTTTGCTGAGAAGAATCTTTTTAGTTTGAATCCATCCCATTTGTTGATTCTTGATTTACTTCTTGTGCTATAGGAGTCTTGTTAAGGAAGTATGGTCCTAATCCGACATGACAAAGATTTGGGCCTATATTTTCTTCTATTAGGCGTTGGGTCTCTGGTCTGATTCCCAGGTCCTTGATCCACTTTGAGTTGAATTTTGTGCATGGTGAGAGATAGGGGTTTAGTTTCATTTTGCTGCATATGGACTTCCAGTTTTCCCAGCACCATTTGTTGAAGAGGCTATCTTTTCTCCAGTGTACGTGTTTGGCTCCTTTATCTAGTATAAAGTAACTATGTAAGTGGGTTCATCTCTGTGTCTTCTATTATATACCATTGGTCTACATGTCTATTTTGGTGCCAGTACTGTGCCGTTTTTGTTACTGTAGCTTTGTAGCATAATTTAAGGTCTGGTATTGTGATGGCTTTTGCTTCACTCTTCTTGCTAAGGATTGCTTTGGCTATTCTGGATCTCTTATTTTTCCAAATGAATTTCATGATTGCCTTTTCTATTTCTATAAGGAATGACATTGGGATTTTAATTGGGATTGCATTGAATCTGTATAGTGCTTTGGGTAGTATGGTCATTTTAACAATATTGATTCTGCCTATCCAGGAGAATGGGAGATTTTTTCATCTTCTAAGGTCTTCTTCAATTTCTTTCTTCAGTGTCTTGTAGTTTGCATTATAGAGGTCTTTCACCTCTTTTGTTAAATTGGTTCCCAAGTATTTTATTTTTTGAGGCTATTGTGAATGGGATAGTTTTCCTAATTTCTCTTTCAGAGGGTTTATCACTGATGTATAGAAATGCAATTGATTTGTGGGTGTTGATTTTATATCCTGCTACTTTGCTGAAATCATTTATTAATTCTAAAAGTTTTCTGGTAGAATTTTTTGGATCCTCTAAGTATAGAATCATATTGTCTGCAAATAATGATAGTTCGAGTTCTTCTTTTCTGATTCGTATCCCTTTAATTTCTTTTGTCTGTCTAATTGCTCTGGCTAGTGTTTCAAGGACTATGTTGAATAGCAGTGGTGAGAGAGGGCATCCTTGTCTAGTTCCCATTTTCAGAGGGAATGATTCCAATTTTTCTCCATTTAGGATGATGTTGGCCTTGGGTTTAGCATAGATAGCTTTTACAAAGTTGAGGAATGTTCCTACTATCCCCAGTTTTTCTAGTGTTTTGAGCATGAAAGGGTGTTGTACTTTGCCAAATGCCTTCTCTGCATCGATTGATAAAATCATATGACTCTGATCTTTAAGTCTATTGATGTGATTGATTATGTTTATTGATTTCTGTATGTTGAACCAACCTTGCATCCCTGGAATGAATCCCACTTGATCATGGTGCACTATTTTTTTGATATGTTTTTGTATGCAATTTGCCAGAATTTTATTGAGAATTTTTGCATCTATGTTCATCAGGGATATGGTCTGATGTTTTCTGAAGTTTTCAGAATAAAGGTCTGAAGTTTATTCTGAAGTTTATTCTGAAAGATATGGTCTGAACTTTTCTTTCTTTGATATGTCTCTGGTTTTGGAATCAGGGTGATACTTGCCTCATAGAATGAGTTTGGAAGGGTTCCCTCCTTTTCTATTTCATGAAATAGTTTGAGGAGTATTGGTATTAATTCTTTGAAGGTCTTGTAGAACTCAGCTGAGAATCCATCTGGACCTGGGCTTTTCTTGGTTGGCAGGCTCTTGATGGCATTTTCTATTTCCTTGCTTGAAATTAATCTGTTTAAGTTGTGTATGTCCTCTTGGTTCAGTTTGGGTAGGTCATATGCCTCTAGAAATTTGTCGCTGTCTTCAAGGTTTTCTATTTTACTGGTGTATAAATTTTCAAAATAGTTTCTAATTATCCACTGTATTTCAGTAGTGTCTGTCGTGATATTTCCTTTTTCATCACGAATTTTAGTAATTTGGGTTTTCTCCCTCCTTCTTTTTGTTAGGGTGTGCTAAGGTTTTGTCAATTTTGTTTATTTTTTCAAAGAACCAGCTTTTTGTTTTGTCAATTTTTTGAATTATTTCTTTTGTTTCAATTTCATTGATTTCAGCCCTAATTTTGATTATTTCCTGTCTTCTACTTTCAGTGTTAATTTGTTCTGCCTTTTCTAAGGCTTTGAGACAAAGAGTCAATTCATTTATTTGTTGACTTTTACTTCTTCTAATGAATGAGTTTAGTGCTATGACCTTTCCTCTTAGCATTGCCTTTATGGCATCCCAGAGAATTTGATATGTTTTATCAGAGTTTTAATGTGCCTCTAAGAATTTTTTTTATCTCTTTCCTGATGTCTTCTGTTATCCATGCATCATTCAGTAGCATATTATTTAGTTTCCAGGTGATGGAGTAGTTTCTGTTTTTTAATGTGTCATTGATTTGTAATTTTATTCCATTGTGGTCAGATAGGATGCAGGGTAGAATCTCTATTTTTTTTTTGTATTTGCTAAGACTGGCTTTGTGACATAACATATGATCTATTTTGGAAAAGGATCCCTGTCCAGCTGAGAAGAAAGTGTATTTGCTCGTTGATGGATGGAACACTCTATATATGTCTGTTAAGTCTAAATTATTGATAGTTTAATTGCGGTGTATGGTTTTTTTATTAAGTTTTTGTTTGGAAGATCTATCCAATGGTGAGAGAGCTGTGTTAAAGTCTCCAAGTATTATTGTGTTGTGGTCTATTTGATTCTTGTATTTGAGAAGGATTTGTTTGATATATATAGAAGCCCCATTATTTGGGGCATAGATATTTATGATTGTTATGTCTTGTTGATGTATGATTCCTTTAAGAAGTATGAAATGACCTTCTTTATCTCTTTTCACCATCTTTGGTTTGAAGTCCACTTTATTTGATATGAGGATGGAAACTCCTGCTTGTTTGAGGGGTCCATGTGAGCGATATGTTTTTTCCCCACCCTTTCACTTTCAGTCTGTTGATGTCTTTTCCTGTGAGATGAGTCTCTTGAAGAGAGCATATTGTTTGGTCTTTTTTTAAAATCCAGTCTGTCAGTTTATGTCTTTTAATTGGTGCATTTAGGCCATTTACATTCAGGGTTATTATTGAAATATGATTTGTAATTCTGGTCATTTTGGTTTGTTTTTGTTTTTTACCTTGAGTTGTTTTCTCTTTTGAATGGCCCTTCCTTTAGTGTAGTTCCTCTCTTTGTAAATCTTCATGGTTGGTTATCATTTCCTCCTCATGGAATATTTTGCCAAGAATGCTGTGTAGTGCAGGCTTTCTTGCTGTAAATTCTTTTAACTTTTGTTTATCATGGAAGGTTTTTATTTTGTCATCAAATCTGAAGCTGAGTTTTGCTGGATATAGGATTACTGGTTGGCATCCATTTTCTTTTTTCTAATATTTCTTCAGTTGTTGATGGATCTTTATTTTATTCATTTATTATTTGTATGTGGTGCTGAGGATCGAACCCAGTGCCTCATGCACACTAGGTAAGCGCTGTACCACTGAGCTACAGCCCCAACCCGGCATCCATTTTCTTTCAGGGCTTGGAATATGTTATTCCATGATCTGGCTTTTAGCGTCTGGGTTGAAAAATCTGCTGAGATCTGAATTGGTCTCCCCTTATATGTAATCTGGTTCCTCTCTCTTGAGGACATTAAAATTATATTCTTATTCTTTATGTTGGGCATTTTCATTATAATGTGCCTTGGTGTAGATCTGTTGAAATTTTGTATGTTTGGTGTCCTGTAAGCCTCTTGTATTTGATTTTCCACTTCATTTCTCATATTTGGGAACTTTTCTGATATTATTTCATTGATGAGATTGTGCATTCCTTTGGTTTGAAATTCTGTGCCTTCTTCTATCCCAATAAATCTTATATTTGGTCTTTTGATGCTGTCCCATATTTCTTGTATGTTCTGTTCATGATTTTTTACCATCCTCACTGTGTGGTCAAGTTTATTTTCAAGATTGTATATCTTGTCTTCATTATCTGAGGTTCTGTCTTCCAGGTGATCTAGTCTGCTGGTGGTGCTTTCTATTGAGTTTTTTATTTGGTTTTTTGTTTTCTTCATTTCAAGAATTTCATTTCTGATTTTTTTTTTTCCTGGTCTCTAGCTCTTTCTTGATCTTTTGCTACTTGTAATTGCTCTCTTATCTCTTTGTTAGAATGATCAATGGTTGCCTTTATTTACTCTCCTGTTTCTTTGTTGGATTGATCAATTTTTGCCTGTAATTGCTTACTTATATCATTCTTTATTTCACTGATCATTTCAATTATGCACATTCTGAATTCTTTCTCTGACATTTCATCAACTGTGTTGTCAATGGATTCTGTTACAGTGGTATTGAGGTTTATTTGGGCACTTTCTTCCCTTGTTTTTTCATGTTGCTTGTGTATCTTCCTATCTTGAAATACTGATCTGAGGTATTGCAGCTTCTATCCTATAATCTTGTATTGACACTCCAGATTAGCTGTGTCTCACCTTGGAACTACTTCTGTTCCCCCAATATCCCCAGATGGGCACTACTGCCACTAAAGTTGGTGGCAGAGGTAGTGGATGTACTTTTAGAGGGCAGTGGGAGTGGCCTTGGCTGGGCTCCTGAGGCAGCCCCTGAGGGCTGTTTTGCCCCTCTCTTGCACTCCTGCTGGTGAACAGGAACTCTGGAGTGGAACTGGAGGCGGCCTTAGGTCTCACTTAGACAAGGTCACAAGCTGGAGAATCTGTGTGCGACATTTACAGTGAGTGTGAGCTCCCCTGGGGCTGGAGGCTAGCAGGCTCTGGTCTGCCTTCAGCTGGGCACCCCTTGCATTACCTAAGGGCAGTTTTGGGCCTCTGTCTCGCCTGACCACAGGAACTCTGGAGCGGAACTGAGGCGGGCCCAGAGTGCACTTAGATGGGGCCTCTTCATTGTGGGATCTCTGCAGGTGACTCTTACCGTTGGTGTGCCTTTCTCTGTGACTGGTAGCTATCAGTCTCTGGTCAACCCTTGGTTGGACACCTGTGGAGTTTCCTGAGGGTGGATTTGGGCCCTCTGTGGCTCCTGCTGGTCTGCAGGAACTCTGGACTAGAACTGAGGCAGACCCAGGCTGTATTTGGGCGGAGCTGCCTTGCACTGGGGTCTCTGCGGCGACTCTTGCCCTGAGTTTTGGCTCCCCAGTGGCTAGCGGCTAGCAGTCCCTGGTCTTCCTTTGGCTGGACACCCGTGGAGTTTCCTAAGGGTGGATTTGGGCACTCGGCGGCTCCTGCCGGTCCGCAGGAACTCTAGAGTGGAACTGAGGCAGGCCAAGGCTGCCCTTGGGCGGGGCTGCCTTGCGCTGGGGTCTCTGGAGCGACTCTTGCCCTGAATTTGGGCTCCTCAGTGGCTGGAGGTAGCAGTACCTGGTCTCCCTTTGGCTGGACACCCATGGAGTTTCCTGAGGGTGGATCTGGGCCCTCTGCGGCTCCTGTGGGTCTGCAGGAACTCTGGAGTGGAACTGGGGCGGACCCAGGCTGCCCTTGGGTGGGGCTGCCTCGTGCTGGGGTCTCTGGAACAACTCTTACTCTGAGTTTGGGCTCCCCTGTGGCTAGAGGTAGCAGTCCCTGTTCTCCCTTTGGCTGGACACCCGTGGAGTTTCCTCCAAACACAAACTTTTTGAGATTTACCTTCCACAAATCTTCTGTGACTTTCCTAAACATTCACAACTTCTTTACATCCTTAGTTTTGTCCTCTTTCATCTTGGGCTTTAGCACAAGAATATTACTGTACCAGACAAAATACTGTCTCATGCAGAAAGATTTCTTTTTTTTCCTTTTATATTTTAGCTATACATGGACACAGTGTCTTTATTTTGTTTATTTATTTTTATGTGGTGCTGAGGATTGAACCCAGTGCCTCATACGTGCGAGGCAAGCGCTCTGCCACTGAGCTACAACCTCAGCTCCAGAGAAAGATTTCTTTTACTGTCTAATTTTTCATATTAAAATATTTCCAAACCTATAAATTTCTCTTATCTTTTTAAGTTTCAGACCCTTTCTTAAGTTCAATATTTTTAAACAATCCTTATGAATGTTATCTGTGCTTGTAATTTACATTAACAAATTTCATCCCAGAAAAAGGATCAGACAATCTGGCACATACAAAAACTGTGTATTTAATCTTTTCTCTCCCAGGTGGCATTCAAAGGGTTGGAGCACATGTTATTTTTGAGACTGACCTGTCTTCTTTATCATTATCATGATGCCATCAACTTTTCGTGAGTTCCCCATTGTCAGTTGTACCCCGAGGTCCCTTTTGGGTCTTTATCTTATAGTAGGCATATTGATATGCAATGGAGAAGGCCCTTTTCATTCTTTTCTTTAGGCATCCTTGAGGATCCCTTTGTAGATCCTACAAAACATGTGTTGGGCTTAGTTTCTGTCTTTATCTTCTCTGGGTACAGTTGTTTACCCTGCCATCTCTCCATGCATGCAGTTTGATGGGGTATTGTTATAGCAAGAACTGCTTTGCTTCAGTGATGGATATCCCCTGGCCAAATGGGTGTCCTGTCAGATCTTAACAGGGGAGACTATTCCTGTCCTCTGGTCACAAACAAATAGTGCTGAAATCTACTGTCACATTCTTTGTGTCCAGCAGTCTCCACCCTTCATGGGCAAAGGGGGCTGGAAGGCAGGGTGAAGGCCAGGTGCCCTTTGGCCATTTTTCTATAGTCCAGGCAGCTTTTCTGGGACCCACCTCCCACCCCAGTTTAGGGCTAGTGTCCTTGACCACAGTGAGATGATCTGTGGCTGCCTGGGGCCAGGCTGAGAAGCAGTTCTGGAAGTGACAGCACTGGGTTTAAAAGATTTAAATTTTTTTAATGCCTGCTATTCTTGTACACCAGAGGCAGTACCTTTTGGCATCTTCAACTTAGTTCATGAAGGTTCAGACCCCTTATCATGCAACTGCATAAATGCCTGTACATACAGAGTCTCTTTCATATCCTTTACTCCTGACAGACCAACTTCAATGTCAAGATTGTATAATAATCCAAAAAAACCAAAGATTATATCATAGTAAACCATCTCAGGATTATACCTATAGGTTGCCCATTCACCCAAGATTTGTCTGCTCAAGAGACTACCGGTAAGATCACTGCAGCATGGGCCATGTCTTGACGGGCCAGTAACAGATACAAACAAAATAAGACAAAGTGGATGAGAGAGGATCATCGAAACCAGGCCTGATAGACAGGAATTTTTAAAATAGACCTGTGTGTACAAATTTCTTCTACTTACTTTACCTTTGACAGATGAGTTCCAACTGCAAGATTGTATAATAATCCAGAAAGCTATTCAAAAGCCAGATTGTTAGAGTAAAACATTATATTAGACAGGCTTATACCTATAGGTGGCTCTTCAACTTACAGACCTCTGACAGACCAACTCCGACTGGAAGACTATACAAAAAAGAAACACAGACACAACCAGAGAGGAGTTTCAAAACCATGGCCAAGGGGCTGAGGTTGTGGCTCAGTGGCAGAGAACTTGCCTCACATGTGTGAGGCACTGGGTTTGATCCTCAGCACCACATAAAAATAAATAAAGACACTGTGTCCATGAATACCTAAAAAATATTAAAACAAAAACAAAAACATGGCCGACAGACAGGAACCTTTAAATTGATCAGCCAAGATCTTTCCTAAGACTACCGATAGGATCAATGCATTATTGGCCATATCAAGGGGCAGTAACAGATACAAACAAAAATACAGACAATTCCCACACCCAAGGCCAACAAACAGATGAGAACCTAGAACATATTAGAAGGGAGTACGTACCCCTAGGTTCTTGAGTCCCGCTTAACCATGACTCCTACACCAGTGGTGCCACATGTTCCCATGAAGAGGGACCAGATGTATGGAATCAAGGGTCTTGGTGTGTACGCTGGGGAACTTACTGAATGGCCAAGGGTGTTGTGACTTTACTGAATTCAATTTCCTTTTTCTCAATGTGGACCATGATTGAGCAAACTTTACCATTCAGGGAGAGAAGGCGGGAGTTCCCCAAAGCAAAAGGAGCTTCTGCAGCTGCTGGGATGATCCTTTAGTCCCTCCCTTTACTCACAGGGACAGCGTTTCTGGTTCAGTCAGAGGTAAACTCACTCATCTCCTAACTCTCGTACAGTTGGCTCTCAAGAAAGCTGGAGCATGGCTGCTCTCGGGTTCCACCTGGAGTACCAAATTTGTTGCTGAAAGCTCAGTCCTTCTCTTCAATGCCAATCCAAGAAGGAGGACATGGTTTTGAGAAAAAAGGGGGAAACATGTCATTGCTTTGCTAGCAAAGGAAAAACTGGGGGCTTCTGTCTCAGAGACTGTGATTCTTGCAGAAAAGAATTTCAAGGCACATCAGATAGAGGCACAAATTTATTCAGGAAAGCAAGTAATATGCACTCATGGGAGAAAAGTAGAGTATCTCAAGATTGAGCCAGACAAGCTTTTGTGGTCTCAGGATGTTCTTTTTTAAAGGAAATTTTGTGAGCAGTGGTCATGGAAATGTGTGTGAGATACCTGTCTGCTGATTACAAGGCAGCTTTTGTTGTTTATGGCTGATCTCAGAAACTTCAGGTGGATGTCATCTTCATTACCTGGTCAATAGATAAATTTGGAATATTCCCTATTAGAATAGATTTCTGAAAACATCTCCCTTGGCTTATTCTATTTTGAAAATATATGTACAGGGCAATTTTTGTAAGTAAGTGAATTTACAGTAAATTGAAGATCTGTAGATTTCTTAGAAATTTGGAAATGACAGGCCTGAGAAAAAACTGACTTGAGGACAAAAGGTAGAGGGACTTTAGCACATGGCTTTCAGATTAAAGCTATAGTCTCCTTTTCCTTTATACCTTATATTTCTTTTTACAAAGAATTTGAGAATCTTGTGCTTTTCATTAGCTGTGCCTTTGAGGAGCATGCTTATAAAAAAAAAAGTGGAGAAAGGAAAGGGGACAATTAGGCTAGATCAACTCAAAGAATTCTGGTCAGCAGCGATGATATATGTCAATCCTATAGTAGTCGTTCCCAGGAAGGGTCTTGGTAAGCAAATTGAACATCATGATGTTAGCAACAGGATCAGAGATGGAACATGGATGATGAAACTAAGAAGAGCCAGCAGTTATCTACCCCTTACTATATGCTGCTGGTCTACATGCTTTACATGGTTAATTGACAGATCCCTTACAACTGTGTGGTAAATACTACATCTCCATTTTGTAGACAATGAAAGTGAGGCAAAGACTAAGAGCAGTAATTTAGGCTACCAGGCAGTAAGTGGAATAGCTGAGATTGAAATCTAGACAATTTTAGTTCAATATGACCTCTCAAACAATGTTCTGTTATTGCCTCACATTTTAAAAGAATCACTAAGTCAAGGGTCTCCAGGATTTGTTCTGTAGTTCAGGTTAAAGTATGAGGTATTTGTTTATTTTTTCTGTATACTCTAAGTTATGATGCAAGAATTCCATTTTGTCTGTTTTTGTAATCTGTATGCCTACGTGTGACAAGATAATGTTCCAAATGATCTACAGAGGAAGACTGCTGGAGTAGTCACTGGAGAGAAGTTTGCATCAGTTACTAGTGTGTGATCTTGGGCAAATCACCAAAATGTTCTGAATTTAAGCTTCAGAAGCAGAAAAGGATAAGAAGGTGTACACCACAGGACTAGACAATTAAATGAGGATTTCCTGACCACTAACATAGACATGTCCAATTTAGGTGTCCATCGTTCAGGTAAGTGGACAGTTTATGTATGGGATTTGCAAGAGTAATTTTGACTATAGGATTTTTCTTTACTGCTGACATTAAACTCTTTGGTTAGAAGCAACTCCATATAAGCCCCTGAATGACTGTATGCCAAATGTCTTGAGGTGATCTCCTTGGGTTATTTTTATAGTCAGGCTCAGGGTAATATCCACCTAACTATGGAGACAAATCTGGTGACTGCTGGTATCAAGCATGTCTTTCTTTGCTAATAAAAGCTATGATTAAGACAGAATAGCAATGGACAGCAAAAGAGTTCCAGAAGGAACTGTCAGGTGGCAATTCAGCAGATACTTTGTTTTCACTTACAAAGTGACAACCAAAAAATAATTTTTGAAGGCAATTGAGTTATCTATGATGGAAAGAAATATTAAAATGGATAGGACTGCATTAATACATTGAAGTAGACTGTCTTTATAGATGTTTTAAGTATTGTAACCTGCATACTAAAATCTAAGGAAGAGAAATATAGAAAAAATGTGCAAGGGAATTATGAGTAATGAATTATTTTAACTTTTATTGGATTATTTTCATTACAGTTGTGGCACTGACATTTTTTTTTAAAAAAGATTTTAATTTTATGTAAAGATTGAACTTCAATAAAATAACTTAAAACATATACATGTATATCACTAAATCTCCATAAAATATACAATACTTTTGATACAGCATAGGTTAGGATGATTTAAGGAAATAATACATATTCATAATTTTTCATTGATATCCCATATGTCACATATGAGAATAAATATATTGAAATTGCCAAGACATGTGAAGTACACTATGTAACATGCACTCAAATTAAAATATACAGTTTGAAATACATGTATTTTTAAAAGCATAAAACTATTTTAATCTAGATGTACATTAGAGCTTCTAAAGAGAAATCTGAACATTTATTACAAATAAAGGATACTATAACATCATGTGAGATATAGTCCAAAAGCTGCTAGGAAACAATTTCAACATATAGAACATAAATTTCTACTTTGGCCAGAATTAAAGTCTGATCTTTTTTGATCTTTAAATGAAATGAAATAATGTTAATTTTACTAAAGTCTTAAAACTGCACAAAATACTGTTGTAATTTTAAGTACTAGTTAGCTGCACAGCCCATTTACTTTTCTCATATATATTGATGTGACAAAATCAAACACATGAACTGTCTAAAACAAAAATGTGACTGACTTGTAAGTGAAGGTATTTGAAATTCTGTAGACCAAATTATTCAAGTACGACAGACTGTATTTTATACATATAAAATATTCATAGGAATTATGTTGTTTTACACTCACAAGCCAAATTATGAGGATAAAATATCTTTTCATGTACTTTTGAACATCAACACTTGGCACAAAAACATTTCCTTCTCTAAAGAGATGATATACAAGAAAGAGTTGGTAGTGGTTAGGTGTTTGGCATTTTTAAATGATTGCTATTTCTAGAGAACAGCAGCAAGATTGCTCACCTAGAAGAAATGAATGTACCACCAATTTACATACTGCAACAATCTGAACCACTTCATCAAATTAGCTTAACATTACTATACATGAGGCTAAAATAGAAAGTGACAGAATACAGGACATTAAAATTAATCCAGAGAACAGTTATGAATCGTTTTATAGGTAGCATCTATGTCAGCTGTAAATTTTACCCATAATTTAATAGTTTGCTATAAAACATATACTATGAATTCTTTTTCTGGCTGGTTATGTTTAATTATTTTATTCCTAATAAGTGAAAAGGTCTGAGCTTATAATTGAAAATTTACCACACCAAAATAAAAGTCAAGTATTTAGTATAATTTGCTTCAACTTTGAAAATAGTAAAATTTGATAACAAAACATATTACTTTTCTTAATTATTGTGCTGATAAAATCAAATCACAACAATCCTGCAACCTCCCCACTGTATTACAGTATTAATGAACTGTGTTAGTATAATTAAATTGCAAGATTTTAAAGATAACATATGGGTAATATTTTCTAAAATATCATTTTCTCCCTCTAGTCCCTGGATCTATGATTATAATACTTTTCGATTTTAATTGAAAATCAAAAGGGTAAGGTGCCAGCTTCTGTTTTTCCTGATCATTCTTGCTCTATTTAAAAGATGTTGAAGTTATAGTAAGAAATTTGTGAAATCTTTGAACTGATTTCTCATTTTAGTGTGAATAACATACAAAGTAATATATAGACTATGTATTAAAATCTACTTCAGTAGTAAAATTAAATTATGAAAAGACTTTAGAGGTGTTGTTCTCAGAGGATTTTCTATTAGGGAACTTACTAATGGGGCTGGGAACAAGAGTGCAAATGGAAACATTGTTATTTAGATCTATAAATATATATATTGAAAACAATCATGTTTTAAATCATTGACTAAGTTAGGTGCAATAAAGTTACTAGGAATGTTTACCTTGAAGAAAGATATTAACATCTTTTTGACATCACATTCAGGCCTATATGTGGACAAAGTAAATATTTTTCAATTCTAGTGCAGATCATCTGTCCACCTAGTTTCAGCAGTGATTATGACCTTCTTCATTATATTTTCCTAAAACATTACATGCCTCTGTTGAATTTGCAGCATATTAGGAGGAAATTACTATAATTTCAATTGAAACCATGATACTTAATCTGTGTTTTAATAGGTAGGTCAATAACATTATGTAAATTGTCCTACAAAATATATATTTGATTATATTTCAAATGGGATGCTTTCAAGTTGATAGTGGTAGCCAAAGGCACTGAAAACTTAAAAGGTGGTAATATTAAAAAAAAAAACCGTAAAATTCAAATATTTTAATTTTAATATACTAAAAATGTTCACCAAATCTAAAATACCCTAACTGTGTAAGGTTCCTTTTCAAGGAGTTATTTTTTTAAAAAAAGTTATAAATAATTCTTATACTGTATCTCTGTTTTATACTTCAAAGGTATGGAATATTATTATCATTACATAAATAACAAATAGTCCTTTAAAAAGGAGCTGAAGGGAATTGGACAGGAGAACTGTGGCTGATTCTCCCTGGTATTATGTGCATTTATGGATATAAAGTTGAAAACACCATTTTCTTTTCAGGGAGAATAGGCCATGGTAATAAAGAATAAGAGTCTAGTTGCTCCTTTAATAAAGTTACTATGCATCAGCCCAGCTGAGTATAAGTTTATAATTAAGGCTATATATACAATTAAGAGAAGAACTGAGGCAATATTTGAACAAATCAGAAAAATAAATTTTTAAAGAGAGTACTTTACTGTTCTAAATATTTTTTCTCCCCATAATATTGATTATATCACATAATAGCTTAGTTTCACCTTGTGTAATATTTTACAGAGATAAGACATTTCTTATTATCCCATGTCAATAAAATAATACATTTCACTATTAAATTATCTGCTTTTCTGGGGAAAAATCAATTGATATTCCCTTAGAAATCAATTGTTAAAGCACCTAATTCAAAGAAAGACTACTCTCTAAAATATCATTTTTTTTAATAATATGAAATGACCAAATGGAGAAAATTTTGTTGTTGGATATTTAGGGCACCAAAGTGACTGCTTAAGTACTTCTGGTGACTTAAGAGTGAAATTCCTTGTCTAAATTCTCAGCTTGACAATAGTCATGGCAATTGAAGACTGAATTTATCAAAAGCCAGATATTCACTTTAGATATAGTATCTTATTAGATGTATTATTAAAATGCATCAAACTGATGGCATTCCTAACTGGCCACAGAAGATTGATTCATATTTTTACTGGAATCAGCAAGTGATTTTGTGAGCAAGTAATTCTATATGTATTAAATAGTTCTTGATAGAAGGGTAAGAATTTAGAGTTCAGTGATGAATGAATATAGAAACTAATGAACACTTTGAAAAGACATTATAGAAATGCAGTAGTCAACATTTCAACATGTGATATATTAGAACCATTAATTTGTTCTAATAAAAAAAATCTCAATTTTTAGAGAAGAAGGAAAACCAAACCAAGCCTAAAAAACAAACAAACACAACAACAACAAAAACACAGAGCCAAATCTATATATCTTGGTATATTTTTGGTAAATTATCAGGAAAAATGTGAAAAAATGTGCAAAATAAACACTGGTTTATGGAGTTAAAAAAAAAAGACCAGTACAATTAAATGTGATAATTACTTTAGGAAGAATTAATAAAAAGTTAAAAAAATAAATCCCATGATTTTAATTAAACAAACATCAATAATAGCAGGACTATTTCTGCCACTGATTTCCTTCCTCTCTTATTTCATAAATTTCTGTTGGATTAGAAGAAAGGGCAAAATGGTCTGCTAGCAGCTATTTATATAACACCAATGAAGGCACAAAAGAGTAGGATTCAGAACCAAAGAGTGAAGATGTGGGCTTGGCACAAACAAAAACTGACCCTGAAATACAGTTAAAGATCTGCCACTATTTGCATTTATAGTTGCATTCTTAAGTGATTAATGAATTAGGGACTATAAAAATCTTTTCTTTCTTTCTTTGACAACAAAATATACTTATCAAACTTGCTAGCTTATCTGTGCAAATATCACTAATGCAAAAAAAAAAAAAATGAAAATAACCCCTACAAAGACCTGCTTTTGATATGTTCAAAAGATCCGATGAAGTTCTTCAGTCGCTGAAGAACTTTCAATATCTGGACAGAGAAATCAAAATGTGGTCTCCAAAAGAGATAAGGACAGCTGTGCCCTCCTAAGACACACTTTTGAATCTGTTGATGAAATCTTAAGTGGAATTTACTTTCTAACAGCTGATCACAGATAAGCCGCTACAAATGAAGAAAATTTAGGGTCAATAGGCCATGTTTTGACATAAAACACTATTGGACCATTTCACAGAATTCATTAAAAGTGTATTTTGTAATTTGGCTAGATTAGTACTGACTTTATTGCCACTAATAATTATATATGGTCTTAGGGAAAAAGGGGCCACTGAATCACTGTGTACAATATCATTTTAGATTATCTCATGAAGGAATTATACACATATGCTTAAGAATTATTAGATTAAAATCTGTAAATTTTTTCTAAAGTTTTTGCTTGTTAAAAAAAAATCATCAGGGTTGCATTTACCTCCTAATCAAGCATTCTAGAATAGGAAGTCATTTCAGGATGAGACTGTGGAAAGAACCAGATTAAAAGCAGGGCAGTGAAGTCACCAACTGCTCTTCATCCCCACATTTGTTTAAATATCTAAACATATCAGCAACTGGAAACTATTCCACATCAGAAGCATCATTGTCAGAAAGATGATAGTTACTTCCCTTTACTCGAATGTATTCAATATATCTTCCTTCATCAGAATCTGAAGCGCCACATGTACATAGCCTGTTGTCAAAGAGTGATTCAATTTCCTCTAATTTTTTCCCTTTGGTTTCAGGAAGACAGCCATAGATGAAAAGAAGTCCCACAGCTGCAAATCCAGCATAGAGGAAGAAAGCTCCTGCAATGGTAAATAATATGTATGAATATAATATGTATGAATATATGTATGTAGGCTTAAGTCAAAAGAGTACTCAATTTTGACTTTTCAATCTTAGTCAATCATGTATAAGCACAGTAGGAAATGGGACCAAAAAACTGCAAACCTAGTTTACTCAAATTGTTCTGATTCTATGAATATAATGTAACATTTAATGCCAAATTCAAGAATAACAGACCAGGCTCAGCTGTAAATTTTGCTTTGAAGCCTTTCCTCATGTCCCTGACTGAAGGGAATCACTCCCTCCCATATGCTTTCATAGTACTCTGCTAACAAGTATTATAAAAACCAAGAAGTATTATAATTATGTGTACATATATATCTAAGTCTTGTCTACTAAGACTAGAGGCACTTTGGGATCAGGGGAATTTCTTTCCTATGTTGATTTCTAGAACCAAATACAATAATGGTGTTGCTGAATTATGCCTCAGTGGAGCACACAGGCAACTCCATTCTTCTAGTTTCTTGTGCCACAAGTCTGGGAGTCATTCCAATCTGTTAGGAAATCCTATTGGCTCTGTCTTTAAAATATAGCCCAAAGATGACCATTTCTTAGTACATTCATAGATAATCTGTAGGTTAAGAGCCATCCTCTCTCTCTACACTATTGCAGTTATCTCCTAACTGGTCTCCCGTTCCTTCTCTTAGACGCTTACATTTCATTTTTTTTCTTCACACCACTTATCATCTGACATACTGTAATGTAAGCTCTATGAGGTCAGAGAATTCTTTTTTTCTGTAAGATTATGCATGTCAGTGCAGTACAGCTACAAAGACATAAATACTACCTAGTTGTGTTTTGTAAATATCATTAAAGCAAACCTGGATGGATGAGACACATGAATTCGTGGCTTGTTGTTATTCTCTCCATATTTCCAAGATGGCCTTTCCTTTATAATTGAATTCTTTATTTAAGCGTATGAACCTATATTTTAACTTTGGTGATGGAGAACAACCAACTAATAAAATCCTTGCTTAATTCCAGGACTTCAGAACAGATCATGCTGTATATAGGATGGGGAAACCAAGAAGAAAGACTAGTGGGACAAAATAGCTGAAGAAAGGGTTCAGAATTAGAACTGGGAAGATCTGAGTTTAAGATTGGTCTCAGTGTCTTCTAGATAGTCATTTAACCTCTTCTCTGTGCCTTAGTTTCCTCATTAAGTAAAATAGAATGGTTTCACAGTTCCTATTTAAGTGCTGGCAGTTTATGATTATATAAATAATATAACCCAAATCAGGAGCAGATATAGGAGAATGGTTATGAGATACTAAAGAGGGAGACTTGCTCTTTTGTATTAGTAGCAAAAGTGGTCTCCTTGAGGGCAGAGTCTATTGTTTGCTCATCTTTGGGGTCCCAGTGAATAGGACAGTACCTGAACACATTTAAGGGTCTAGAGAATAAATGTGTTCTTGTCAGCTGCCAGATGGAATATATTGGATAGCAGACCTGAAAAAAGGGTTGAATTAAATGACATAGCTTTAAACTGAAAAAGGGTTGAATTAGATGACATAGCTTTATAATCATAGAAGTTGAAGAACTAAGTAAAACATTTTGATATGGTAATGTAATAGCACAGTAAGGGAAAGACATATTAAGACTACTTTCTTAATAAATAGCCATGTTGAAAATGTCCTCAGAAATAGGTTTTGCCAAGGCTTGAGGAAACTGTGGAGTGCTGCTGAATAGGCCACCCTTAATTAATCTGCTATGTGGAATGAGGAACTGTGAAAAATAGAAGGGCAAACAGAGGTAAATTGTGAGATATTAGAAAAAAACATGAAAGGGTTAACTAAATCAAGACATCATGGTAGGTTAAGTACTTGGAGCCATTAACTTTTTCAGGAGCTAGACTTATAAAACACATTGCTTTTGTTTAGTAAAATTCAACTATGTTTACAAATTATCAGTCTCCTTCATTTTAGTATGGTTGTTGTTAAACACTAACTACAAGTTTACATTTTTTTTTTATGGCTTGTACCTGAGAAATAATCAGAAAATAATATTAGGTCGTCTAGGATGTGAGGCACAGTGAGAGAAGTCTAGCTCCATGGCTCTGTGCAGAACATGGCCCTGAAAGTCCTATATGACCCATAAATGCTGAATCCATGGCAGTTTTTAAAAAATTCTCTTGAACTTGGTTTCCTGATCTGTGTAAAGGGGGAAATAATTCTGCTTTGCTCAACTGTAAAGAATAGAAATAATGTATGTTACATGTCCATTAGAATTTTGGATGTTAGTTGCTCAAAAACATGATAGTCAACATTATTCTATTCTACCAAATGATTAATTGGGAATGTTTTTATGAAAATGGTGACATTGATAAGCTAGCTCTTAGAGAATGTGAAAGTTTTGACTTCCCCTTCCCACCCTAAAAGGAAGCTGAGTCCTGTGTTATGAGGGCAGATAAGCAAAAATGTGGAGGGGAACAGAAATAGAATCTTTAGTGAGGAGGGACAAAAAAAGGATGATGATGACACAGAAAAGTAAGTGCAGATGGTGAAACATTTTAGACTATAACAAAGCAAACCAAGTTTGGCTTATAAACTATATTTTTTCTTTTTCATTATCTTTCACAATTTTGGAACAGTGGCATAATCGGAAGTAACAAAATCTGTCATTCTAAACTCCTATAGTTAAAAACGGTTAGATGCATTAGTAAGATTCTTAAAGATGATATAGATTCTTGCTTGTAATCCAAATTTCCAAAGCCAAAGAAAATAAAGGACATTCTTTTAAAATATAAGACAAAAAAATTTGAAGAATCCATAGCGGGCAAATGTGCACATTGCCTAGTATGTGCAAATACCTCTGCTGAGACTGTGGTCCAACCACAGAGGAGTGTAAGCAGGCCTACTTCTTGTCATGGTCAAATCAATAATGTAACTCACTTTCAATTATTTGTCCTTAACAATCTATCATAGAACTGTAAAACAGCATAGATTATCAGCTATTATTATTATTAATGATTATCAGCATTATTCTGAAGGAAATAAATCTTACTGAAGTTCTGTATTAAATTCCAGATGAAAACAAATATTTAATATATTTATGCAGATGAATGGATAAAGAAAATGTGGTATATATACATAATGTAGTATTACTCAGTCATAAGGAAGAATGACTGTGACATGTGCCAGTAAATGGATGGATCTGGAGACTATCATGCTAAGGGCAAAAAGCTAATCCCCAAAATCCAAAGGTCAAATTTTTCTCTCATATGTGGATGCAAACTCACAATAAGGGGTTGGGGGAAGAATAGAAGTTCAGTGGACTGTTCAAAGGAGAGTGAAGGGAAGGAAGGTGATATGGGAAAAGGGAAGTGGAATGAATCTGATATAACTTTGCTATGTACATATATGAATATACCAGTGAATCTCACCATTGTGTTTTTTTTTTTTCTTTTTGGTCCTGGGGATTGAACCCAGGGGTGCATAACCATTGAGCTGCATCCTCAGCCCTTTTTATACTTTATTTAGAGACAGGATCTCACTGCATTGCTTAGGGCCTTGTTAAGTTGTTGTGGCTGGTTTTGAACTTGTGATCCTCTTGCCTCAGCCTCCTGAGGAGCTGGGATTACAGGTGTGCCTGCCCTTGTACATCCACAAGAAATTTTTAAAAATAAATAACTGGGTCAAAAAATATTTATACCAATTGAATCAAGGATCATGTTTCATTGAATTTTAGTACCTCAAGAATGTTGATATAATCCTCCCCAAGGGAATCAATTTAGCCACACATGCAATGTATAAAATGGTACACTGGTGATATTTTAATGATAATTTTTAGTAATGAATATTATTGAATGAACTATAAGGCAAGCCTTATGAAACAATAATTAAAAATTAATGAAAAAAGTCATGAATATTCCCAGAGAAATATAGCATTTGGTTGTGTTATAGTTTGGATCTAGAATGTCCCCCAAAATCTCAGGTATTGAAGGTTTGGTCCCTAATGCAGCAATGTTCAGAGGTGTGGCTTTTAGGAAATGAATGGATCAGAAGGGCTTTAACCTCATCAGTGGATTAATTCATTTGATATATTAATAACTTGAATGGACAACTGGGAGGTTGTAGAAACTGTAAGCCGGTGGAATGGATGGAGAAAATAGGTTGCAGGGGGTGTGCCCTGGAAGGTTATTTGTTGTCTCTAGTCCCCCCCACCCCACTTATCAGCTACCAATGAGGTGAGCAGCCTTCCTCTGCTAATCCTTCTATCATGATACTCTGCCCCACCTCAGGCCCAAAACAAGTGAGCTGGCTATGAACTGAAACTTCTATAAATCTTTCTTCCTTCAGTTGTTTTTCTCAGGTATTTGTTATAGGGACAAAAAGTTAACTAACAAAGGATATATACCTATTAAATCAGGGATATTAAACACATAGGTTACATAAATTAATAACATGTAGATTAAAATGTCACACAAAAAAGAAGAAAAACGACCCTGAACTGAAATATTTTCTTTCTATTGGGGAGTAGCAGATCAAATAGACAAGTGTGCTGACATGAGAGAAGCTTAATGCAAAGCAAAAAGCTTCTAATTGGCTATTTTTGAAAAAGGCCTGCTTATACCCAATTTAAATTTCACTTTTGTCTCATGTTTTCTTGGAAGTATAGATTCAGGAACAGCTTTGCTCTCCAAAATATTACCATGTAAACTTTTCTTAAAATTTTTTTTTAATTTGGACTCTAAATTTCTGTACAAAATGCTTTCTCAGGATGTTAGTGTATATTTAGGTCTTCAAATAAACATTCTCAAGAATCAGCAAATAGAAGTAAATATTGTGCTCATATTTATCATGTCATGAAGATAAGTTCATGATGAGTTTATGTAAAAATTTTTAATTGCCAAATGGGATAAAGCTGAATATTCTAAATATATATCCAGTTTAAAATGCCAGTGCATTTCCTTTCCAAGAAAATAATTATTTCTAAATGTTCTAAGTAGTAATTAGAAGAGTATTAAAAAATATAAAAGCATTAGATATAGTATAAATTAAAAGCCTATACCAATTTAATGTATTCAGAAGAGAAAGGAAATAGATTTTTATGGTTCCTTGTATTGATTTATCTACAAAATTCATTCATGTATTTATTCACTTGACAAACACTTTTGAGTGCTTATCTGGTGAATAAGAAGCCCTGGAATAACCCAGGAATATAGTTTCCCTCTAGGGATTTATGGTCTAGTGGCAGAGGGTGGGAAGAAGACAAGTAAGCCTGGTCCAGTAACATGTAATTATATAAATGCCCGGAGTAGAGACTTAGGTGAAATGGGGAATGGAATCAGAGCAGGTTTTCTGGAAGAGTAGACTTCTACAAACTCCGCCAAGGCTTATGAGGAGATGAGAATGAAAACCTCACCATTTCACCTTTTAGATTCTATCAGAACCTATAAAGTTGGGTGGACAAGGCAGGACCCTCTTTCTAAAAAAGAAAAATAATGTCTTTTCCCTTAAGTAAAAATGGATTTGAAACAGCTTCCCAAAGTATTTTTGTAACACAGGCATTTCCCAATATTGGTTTTTTGGTTTTTTTTTTGGTTGTTAATGGACCTTTATTTAACTAATTTATTAATATTGTTTTTGAATTATGGTTTCCACACATTTTCACTTGAACACTTTTGTCACACTTACAGTTTGGGAAATACTAGCCTTCAAGAACACTGAAAGGTACATGGCTTGGCCTGAACCACATAGGCAGTACAGTGGGAGGCGTGATGCACAACACATATCTCTCAGTATTTGCATAATTTTCTTTCTACCCTGCACCAACTCTGCTCCTAGACTTGACTCCATCCCTGTCACAGGGCATCTCGTTGGCCCTGCCTTCATCTTTCTACTGTTTGTTAAACTGAAAGCTACACTGTGAAGATGACCAAGTGGGGAGGCAGAGGGAAGATATTTGGGGTTACAACAGTGAGTGAGAAATAGCCACAAGCACCAAGATGGGTAGCAGTATCGCTCAGGAAAAGATAATTCATCTTATCTTTCCTTAGATACATTTTCAATCTTTGGAGAACAAGAAGAGTCACAAGGAGACATTCATAAGCAAAAATGCAACCACACAGTCTCTCAATCACAAATTAGAGTATATTTGGAAACAAACCAAGAAAAATAAAAATGAGGGCTGGGGTTGTGGCTCAGTGGTAGAGCACTTGCCTCACATGCGTGAGGCAGTGGGTTCCATCCTCAGCACCACATAAAAATAAATAAAGGTATTATGTTCATCTACAACTAAAAAACAAAATGTTTAAAAAAAAGAAAAAGAAAAATGAAAATATATGGGGGAAAATACAGGCTCTTACCATAGTACGTAAGATATTCTGCTGTGTGTAAAAATGTCAGTGAAACCAGAACATTGAAAATCCAGTTTATTCCAGATGAACATGCATTTCCTGTACTTCTTGCCCAAAGAGGATATATTTCAGAATTCACAGTCCAAGGCATTGGTCCCATTCCTGAAAAATGAAAAATTTAAAACTTTTGTAAAGTAGCATGTAAAAATTTTGCGAAATAGTAACTTGTCTTCTAAAAGGAGACACTTTGAGACAATAACAACAACAAAGCCTTTGCTTACCAGGTGCAAAGAAAACAAGATATAAAATAAGGCCCAGAAGTGCAGTCCAAGAGTATGGAGTAGGGCAGAAATTATAAGCCCAAAATACTTCTTCTGTTTTGAACTTGGTTTCATTTTCACACCTAAAAAATAAGGCAATATAAGTATTAGTGTTTTAGGGCATAGTTGTGATCATATTGGATGTGTTTGGAAATCCTTTAATATCTTAAAGGGTCCAAATGGTTTTCTTGAAAAAATTATTAAGTATGTAATATATGTATGTAAGCTCATATGGAACATTTTAGAGTTAATATAATTCTAGAGTAACCCACAGAAATGAACTATTTTCTACTCATCTCTGTATAGATGAGACCTCTTTTCTAATTAGTCTTTGGAAGCTGTAGTAACCCTTCAAGAATACTATGAGTCAGTGTTCCAAATTTCAGAAACAAAAGTTTTTCATCTATGAAATGGGGCTGAGAACTCAGGCTATAAAGAGGTGATAGGGTGGATAAGGAAACAAATAGAACAGTAACAATGATTACGTCTGCCTCCTGCTCAGTGTCATTGCTTTTCCATCGGTTACTCCTGATGATCTTACCTTCTTGTTCTATACTGAAACCAAATGTCCTTGATTTAGATTGATTCTGAAATTGAACTAAAAAAATCTTTTTACCTTAATTGTCCCTAAAGATAAAACTAGTTTTGGCTGGGCTCATGCCTATAATCCCAGTGGCTCGGGATGCTAAGGCAGGAGGATTTTGAGTTCAAAGCCACCCTCAGCAACTTTGTGAGGCCCTATGCAACTCAGAGAGACGCAGTCTCTAAATTTAAAAAGGGCAGGGGGTGAGAGTGGAGTGCTGGGATGTGGCTCAGTGGTTAAGCATCCCTGGGTTCAATCTCTGGTCTCCCCCCACCCAAAAAAAAAAAAAAAATGATACAACTAGTCCCCAAAACTTCCTTATCTCCTATTGTCTATTAAGATTATATTTCTGTCTGTCAATCTTTGAACCTTGACATCCAAGCCTATTTTTGTTATGGTCTGTATGAATTTCTTATAACACTCTATCTGTCTTGATGATTTAGGTACTTTGTCAGTTATTTCTCTACTTCCTCTCATACTGTACCACATTCATTTTTACTTCTAGCTTATCTAATACCTTGGGCTAATAGTTCCTTCTTTATTCTAAAAGCAGAGAGAGCATTTTATAGTTTGATGGAACTAATATTTTACTCTAGGACATCAAACCTTGATATTTATTTTCTGATCATACTTTATTTCCTCATTTTTGATGATTTTAACTATACCCAAAACAATCTTTAGATTCTGAACTGCCAGTATGCACTTGCTTCATCACTTGGCTCAGACCATGCCAATACTCTCTTCACTCCTCCATGTTGTCTGCCATCTTACCGTCTCAGTTTCCAGCCCTGTGTGTTATCAATAACTTCCTTCAACAACCACTTATTATAAGTTGGCCAAAGTTATAAAACTATGCTTGTGGGCTTCATTAATCTTTCATGTTGATTCATCTTAGTGGGATTCCTAATGATGCTTATTTAATCCTTCATTGTCTTCTCTTCTGAATTACCTGTTTATCTCAGAGTAGGTATTCAATAAACTTTAGTTGACTGTTGTTTCAACTCATTAAAATATTTTTTTATATCATCTAGTCCTGAAATCTTTCCCTATGGTTTCTAAATAGATGAACTTGTCTCCTTGTTAAAGAATTGAGGGGGGTCAGGGACAAGGCTCAGTGTTAGAGTGTTTGCTTAGCATGCACAAGGAACCAAGTATTATGCAGAGAAAAAAGGAGAACTGAGGACCTTCAATTTGAACATGAAATTTTCTTCACTCAGTCTCCACATTTTTGGAAAAAAAAAAAAAAAAAAAAAAAAAAAAAAGTTTTCCAGAAACAAAAAGAGGCAAGCAGCCTCCAGAGGCATATCACTCACCTTTTCTAAGAACTGCCCTTCCTATCAATCATTTTGCATCTTATTCTCTCCCTGCTTCCTCTGGGGTCATTTTCCATAAAGTCTTTTCCTGCCATCTTTAGTTTCTTCCTACTTGAGTCTTCCTTCCTGTCTATTACACAGATCTCTCATATTCAAGTGTTTATCCCTCTCATATTACTACTACTGGCTCTCCCAAAATCACAGAGGCACTTCTACTCATGAGCTCTACATCTTCACTCCCTCTCCAACACCCTATCACCTGCCAGCTGACTTAGTTGGGCTCTATTTTCCTGAATCTGCTCACCAAAAAGTCATCTATGATCTTTTATAATTTACTCTGTGGTGGTTGATATTTCTGGCATACATCCTTCCTTCTCTTCCCTCTTTGCTTTTTGAAATGCCTCTTTCTCATTTCAACCTTTAAATATAGGTGTCTTCTAAAGTTTTACTTTGGGCTTATTCCTTCCCTTTTCAGCATCCTGTCTAATTGTAGGACTTTATAATCTCCACATGGATACCCCATGTTAATTTATTCTAGCCTTGACTTTTTTTCAAGCTCTATTGATGATGGGTTTAGGACTATGCTAAACATCCACATCTAGATATCCTGCTATATACCCTCAAATATAATGTGGCTACGATGGATGAGATGTATTCTAAGAGGCTGCTGTAACTGCAAATCATGACTCAACCACTTACTTGGTTGTGCTCATTCAAAAATTTATATGATTGGTACTTTTTATGTGTCAGTCATTAGAACAGCTATGAACAAAATAACCACTATTGTATTTATGAAACCTTGAGTTGGATGGGCACAAGCATGTTTCTGTTTCCTGATCTGTAAAATAGATGAAAGTACTATTATCAAGCTGTTAGAACATTAAATGTTCCCATCTGTATGAGCATTGTGCATCTGCATATTTAGCATCTTGCCTGGCATGTGGTGTAAGCACAATAAATTATTACTGTACTAGTGCCCCTCGAGCCATTTCTGTTTTAGTTAACATCACCATTCTCTGAGTTGAATGTTTTAAAATCTTGGCATCATCTTCAGTCTTTTCTTATCCATTTTAGATCCTCTATGCTTTTAAGTATAAGTACAGCACAGTGGCTGAGATTTTGCACTCTGACACTAAATTCTGAAGATTAAATCCAGGTTGGGACACCAAGCTGTGAAACTAGAATGTATGTGGCCAAAGTATTTTTCAAAGCTGTGTCCTCATCTGTAAAATAAGGATTCTCTTGACATACAGAAAGACATTTTGAGTCTTACATGCGATAATGAATACAAACCATTTCACAGGGTACAGGCCAGAAATCATAATCATATTTCTGATGGGCTGGGGACGTAGCTCAGTAGTAGAGCACTCACTTGACTATACAAGGCCATAAGTTCAATCTCCAGCACAAATAAAATAGAAATTTAAAAAATTCTGTTTCCTAGACACTTTCTTGAATCTAATTCTTCCTATTTGCATTAATGACTACCCTAATTCAGAATCTGAGTACTTGTATCATGAACCACATCTTCTCAGCACAGTCTAGAATAGTCCCCTGATCCATATTTCCTGATATTCATGGTGTGTGCAGTCTTCTACTCTTGAATGTGGGAAGAACCTATGACTTGCTTCTAACCAACAGAAGCTGGCAAAGAAGACAGGATATATGTGATCAAGTATGTAAGATTCTAGTGCTATTAAGCTGAAGTCTTCCATTCCCTTGCTGGCTTTGGATAAGCAAGATGCCATGTTGCAGAAGGCACAAGGCTTCGGTTGGAAGGCCTGTGGAGGGAAACGAGGGCAGCTTTGACACAAAGACACAAGTTACTGAATTCTGCTAACAAAAATGAATACTTCCTGTTGAGCCTTGTTCTGAGTGTTGTTTGACCCTAAACAGAGGACCCAGCTATGCTGGGTCACTGATGTAGCCTTTTGAGTTATTAAAACTATAAGAAAGAAGAAAAACAGAAAAAGAAAAGCAGGCAGGTAGGGGAGGAATGCTTATAGCAATAACTAAAATGCACTGAAAACCTCTCTTCACTATTTTTGTTACTATCACATTTTCTTGCATGTAGTCTTGCTGTGAGAATGGCAAGTAGCACACTTTTAAGGGGAACTTATCCATACAGCTTTCCCTATCTGGCTGTGCATGTTTCTTTGTATAAAAATGGCCAAATAAACTCATTGTCATCTTTGTGCTGATTTTAGGAGAGCAGTGCAGGCATTGACTTCTCAATACATATGTATGTAGGTAATGACTAAGGGGACATCACTTTCGACCTTCAAAATATAAGCACAACAAATCCCAACTAAAAAGTGAAGATGTAGATTCTGACATTATTGCAAAATACCCTCATGCTTTTCTGGCTTAGCAACTGCTGGTGGAAGAACATAATGCTCCTGAAAAGGAACAAAAATACTTTGACATCAGTGTGTGGGTTGGGATTAGAAAAAGTCATGCTCTCTGATGTGGCACCTTTTCACTACATCCTAGAGCAAAACCAGAAAATGGCATAATAACAGAAAGCTGTGTGCAGGGTACTGGACAAAGCAGCAGAAACCTATCAAGAAAGTGACATGCTTCTCCTGACAAAGTGAGAGAACTAATCTTTCCTAGCAGAATGACTAGACTAACACCTGACTGTGTGTAGACCAAATAAATGGTATTTGCCTGCTCTAGTCTTGAAGCCCACAAGTAACACATCTACAAATTAATGGCCCTCTCTGAATATGGAATAATTCTCTTCTGCCCACTCCACACCCAACCCCCAAGCCAGTTCACATGTAGAGCTAGTTCTGCCTGTTTCTTTTATATTATCTCTCCATCTGATATAGATAGTTTTAAACCCAAGAACTAAAGAAACAAAGCTGTGCAAATATGCAACTGCTCTTGCCACAATCAGAAATACTAATGTTCTTTGCTTTGTACATAGCACATGCTTTTCTATATTACCTCTTTATTCACTATGATGAAATTATTTAACTGTGTCATGTTAATATATGTGAGGGGGAGAAAAGAAATATAACTTGTATTTAAAACTTCATATTTTATCTACTCACTCTTTTTTATTTTTATTTTTTTGGTGCTGCTGGGGATTCAAACCCAGGGTGTTGTGCTTACAAGGTTACAAGGTAAGAACTCTACCAATTGAGCTATATCCCCAGCCCCTATCTACTCACTCTTAATCATGACAAACATAAAGAACTTTGCTCCCTTTACAAGAGTTTATAAAATACCTAGGATTTTGGAAAAGAGATGGGAGGACTTACTATGGGAAGAAGTGATATATTTTTCCCCATTGCAGTGCTGGGGATGGAACTCGTGGCCTCACACATGCTATGCAAGTGCTCTACCACTGAGCTATGTATTGGACTTACCATAGTTTGGGTGACACATTTCACAGTATTCTATTGGGTTTACTGCACATGCTTTACTTGATAATTTATTACTGAGGACTGTGAGTGAAGCATGATTTCATATCCAGTTATTCATGCAGGACTGTGATTTCTATGGAAAAGATCACTAAGCTATCACCTCAAAACAAATTAGCTATTCTTAAAGGTTAACTCTAATAGTTCTTTATTGATGGGAATTTATGATAAAATTAAACAGTTAGAATTTCAAAATGGTACTGGAGTGGCACCTGGAAAAAAATAAATCTCCAGGAAAGGATACTGTTATTTTATCTAAGGAGGTAAAAAGAAAAAAAAAAAAAAATGACACCCCCTCAGACTACTAGGATGATGTAAACTACTACTAGCAACCCAAGCCTTAAGAAATTTAGACTTTTGGGCATCCTATCAAAGCAACCAGGAAAAGTTACTATTATGAACTTGACTCATTACTTTCCACTTTCAATTGCTCTTCAGTAGGCATAGTTCTACTTAATAACCTAACATGAACTTTTAAACTATTAACATGTATACAGTTGAATATTTATAGTAAAGTATGATTTCCTAGGTTGTGATGCACATATAGATCATGGTGAAGATCTCGGCCTTGTGTGATTTCCTATTGCCTATCTGTTTTCCCCCCTCCCTGTATTTGGTTTTGTAATTTTCCTAAAGAGGATTTTCACAAAAAAGAAGCTGAAAAACAAATTGTATTTTGTTAACTACTATGAGTTTTAGGTAAAAAGAAAATATTTATAATTACTGAGGCAATTAAATCAGTCATAAATAAATTTCAAAAGCATTAGAAGTTTGAAGCTTCAAAATCCAATTTTTCATTATTTATTTACTTATTGTACTAGAAATTGAACCCAGGGGCACTCTACCACTGAACTATACCCCCAGCCCTTGTTTATTGTTTGAGACAGGGCCTTACTAAGTTGCTAAGGCTGGCCACAAACTTGAAATCCTCCTGTGTCAGCTTTTCAAGTCATTGGGATTGTTGCTGTTAATGGGCTAGTGGGCACTGAGATACAATTGAGGCCTGGTTGTGGGCCTGGCCAAAGGGACAAGTCTTCCTACTGGAAGTTATCTCATTTTCCCATCCTACAAAGTCATATATTGCCTATGCTCTGTTTCTGATTCCCTGCCTGGTCCTCTTTCCAGCTATCTGTGGCTTTTCACACATTTCCCTTCTTCATTATTAAACCTGTAACCTGGCTGGACACTGTGGTACATATTTATTATTTTAGTGACTCAGGAGACTGAGGCAGGAAGACTGTAAGCTAGACGCAGCTGGGACAACTCAGCAAGACTGTCCTAAAATAAAAAATAAGGTTTCAAGATGATGGTATAGAGAAGGTCAGCTTCCTGGATGCTCTGTGGCATGAAACCAAGAAAGCACTTAGGCAGCTTCTCAGCAAGGTAGATGAGCAAAAAAAAGGGGCGGGGGGCTTTAGTGGAATTTAATACTGGACATTCAAAGCAGATCGGAGACTCAGGAGGTTGGACATAATAAAATAAGAAAAAAATCCCCAGCATCACAGCCACTGCTGGAGGCACCAGTCAGAGTGGTGCCTCCATGAGCAAAGGAGAAGGATAAGGGAATTAAAGGAACCTGCATTTTTAGGAGGCCTGAGGCATGTCTGGGTATGGAGGGTTTACAGATCAAAGACACTGTCCAACTCAACTGAAAAGTGTGCTGCACAACATGCTTGTGCAGAAAAGAAATTCCATATCTCCAAATGGTGTACAAGGGGCAGACTAAGGAACCATTTTGCAGCTGTGGTGGAGGGGCTTGTAGCTGGAGAGCTGATTACTGGCAAACCTGAGTTTGGCCCAAGATACAGCCCTGGCAGATCCACACTGAATGACAGAGTGTGCCTAAGTGATCAGGAGAAAATCAAACATGGAGAGAGGTTTACACAGGCAACAACTGGTCTTGGAGTTTGGAGACTGAACCCGAGACAGGAAACATGGGGTCTTTAGAATTGGCTAAGACTAAGAATTGGCTCCTCTAACACACAAGTGGAACCCAGGGGAGACCCCTGGTGTACAGTCTTCTAGTATGGACCAGCAAATGCTGGGCCCTGGAGATAATGTTAATTTAAAATATCCAGACCAATTGGCATTCAGTGAAGAGCCTGGAGCCTACCTAAACCTAAATCCCACCTCCAGGAGTTCTGCCTACAGCAATCTGCCTGAAAGGTGGGGCATCAAGCTCCAGATGACCTCATTGGACACTGGTGAGAAGAGAAGCTTAGAATCTTTTGAATTCCAAGGGAAACAATTCTTTAATTTTTTATCAAGATTTTTTCCTCCCTCTTTTATTCTTTTCTCTATTTAATTGTGATCTTAATGGTTCATGATACTTATACATATCCATATTTGTATTTTTCTAATGTAGCATTTTTGAAGCCAGTTATTTTTCATGGATAAATTTTTTGAAGACTGGGATGTATGATTAGTATATTTCAGCTTTGTTTTGTATTCCTTTATTTTTAATTTATAAAATTTTTACTTAAAGGGCTGGGGCTGTAGCTCAGTGGCAGAACACTCACTTAGCACGAGTGAGGCACTGGGTTTGATCCTTAGCACTACATAAAAATGAAAAAAAACAAAGGCACGCTGTCCATCTACAACTACAAAAAAAAAAAGGCTAAAAATTTTTTTCTCTTATGTATTTTCCCTTGATTTGCTTTCTTTTCTTCCACTGACAGCCAATTCCTAATTGTTCTCTTTATCTATTCCTTTAATGTTTACTTCTATCTTCTCTCCTTCTCCCTCATAACCATCACATTCTGGATCACTGCTGTCCTCTCCCTGTCCATCATTCAAAATTATAAACACTTTTGCAAACTTACTGTTTTTATGGTAGGCAATAAGTGATAATATCTTTTCAGTTTATTGTGACAGTTAACATTGTAGATGTCATAGCAGAAACTATTTGTTTAATGCCCTATATTATTTGCATTTGTTGTTTTATTTGTTGTTTATTATCTGTCTCCCCTTGAGGTACTAAAAATCTTCAGGGACACAGTTAAGTCTACAGGGTAGAAACTCTACTGCCTCAGACCCACAATGTTTGATGTGTACACAAACAACATGAAAAAGCAACAGAACAAATTGCCCCAAACCAACCAAGTTACTCCAATAATGGAATCCATTGACATCATAAAGGAAAAAATATTAGAGGAGGAGTGTTTAGAATGTACATAAACTGACCTGTGAGGTAAAGGATGATGAAATAAAAAATATAGGAAGTAAAAGATCACTTAAAAAAAAGTGGTAGAAATTCTGAAAAAAATTAAGCTGAAATCCTCAAAGGAATCAATAGGCCAAATTTAAAATTCAATGGAAAGTATCACCAACAAACTAGACCACTTGGAAGATAGAGTTTCATATAATGAAGACATAATATATAATTTTGAAAATAAAGTTGACCAAGGAGAAAATATATTAAGAGCCCATGAACAAAACTTCCAAGAAATATGGGATATCAGGAAAAAACAAATTTAAAATTTATTGTGAAAGATGAATATAAAACAAAGGAAGATATAAAACAAAGGAATGTGCAATCTTGTCAATGAAATAATATCAGAAAATTTCCCAAACCTAAAGAATAAAATGGAAAATCAAATACAGGTGGCTAACAGGACCCCAAATATACAAAATCACAGCAAATCCACACCAAGGCACATACTTATGAAAATGCATAACATACAGAGTAAGGATAGAGTTTTAAAGACTGGCAGAGAAAAACAACAAGTAACATTTAGGGGGAAACCAATCTGTATCTCAGCTGATTTTTCAATCCAAACCCTCAAAGCTAGGAGGTCTTGTAATAATAAATACTAGCTCTGAAAGAAAATAGATGCCAGCCAATAATACTAATTCAGCAAAAGTAATGAAATGGAAACCTTCCATGATAAACAAAAGTTCAAAGAATTTACAACTACAAAGCCTGTACTACAAAACATACTCAGATATTTCATGAAGAAGAAATGAAGAATAAAAGTGAATACCAGCAAAGGGAGGGAATACACTAGAAGAACAGTCAATCAAAGTAAAAACCACAAATAAATCAAAATGATGGAATTAAAATCATTTCACAGTAACAACATTGAATGTAAAT
Organism: Geosciurus inauris; assembly: GCA_004024805.1. Classification (NCBI taxonomy): domain Eukaryota; kingdom Metazoa; phylum Chordata; class Mammalia; order Rodentia; family Sciuridae; genus Geosciurus; species Geosciurus inauris. The sequence continues at coordinate 45,824 of PVHX01002873.1, forward strand.
GGCCTAAATTCATCAAATCAAAAGACACAGACTTGGCAGGTTGGGTCAAAAAACAAGAGCCAACAATATGCTGTCTCTGAGAGACTCACTTCATAGGCAGAGACATCCACAGTCTGAAGATGAAAGGATGGGAAAAAACATCTCTCACATAGATCATGTAAACAAGGAGGAGAGTCTATCTTCATATCACATAAAGTGGACTTCAAGCCAAAGTTAATCAGAAGGGACAAAGAAGAACACTTCATACTGCTTAAGGGAACTCTACATCAACAAGACATATCAATTGTAAATATTTAAGCCCCCCAAAATGGAGCATCTACTAATATCAAACAAGCCCTTCTTGATTTCAAGAATCAAATAGACCATAACACAATAATACTGGGTGACTATAACACACCTCTCTTACCACTGGATAGATCCTCCAAACAAAAACTAAATAAAGAAAATATAGAATTAAAAAATACAATTAATAATTTAGACTTAACAGACATATATAGAATATTTCATCCATCAATGACTGAATACACTTTCTACTCAGCAGCACATGGATCCATCTCTAAATTAGACTATATCTTAGGCCACAAAGCAACTCTTAGAAAATATAGAAATATAGAGATAATACCTTGCATTTTATCAGATCATAATGGAATGAAATTAGAAATCAACCAAAAATAAAAATTTAAAAGATGCTGTATCACATGGAAACTAATACACTATTGAATGACTAATGAAGAAATCAAGGTTGAAACTAAAATATACTTATATGTAAATAATAATAGCAACATAACATATCAAAATCTCTGGGACATTATGAAGGCAGTTCTAAGAGGAAAGTTCATTGCATTGAGCTCACTTATTAAAAGGATAGAAAGTTAATAAATAATCTAACACTACATCTCAAAGCCCAAGTAAAATAGGAACAAATTAACAACAAAAACAGTATAAGGCAGGAAATAATTAAAATCAGAGTTGAAATCAATTAAATTGAAACCATCCAAAAAATTGACGAAACAAAAAGTTGGTTCTTTGAAAAAATAAATAAAATTGGTAAACTCTTAGCCAAGCTAGAAGAAGGAAAATTCAAATTACTAAAATCTGTGATAAAAAAACAAAATATCACAATGAGCACTAATGAAATAGAGACAATAAATATTTTGAAATATAAATATTTTGAAAATTTATACTCTAATAAAAGTCTTAAAAACATCAACACATTTGTAGAGATATATTACCTACTCAAATTTAATCAGGAGGAAATGAAAAATTTAAACAGATCAATATCAAGCAATGAAATTGAAGACTCTATCAAAGCTTACCAACAAAGAAAGCCCAGGATCAGATGGATTCTCTACCAAGATCCACCAGAACTTCAAAGAATTAACATCAATCCTCCTCAAATTATTCCATGAAATAGAAAAGGGGAGAACCCTTCCGAACTCATTCTATGAAACTAGTATCACCCTGATACTAATATCAGACAAGGACATATCAAGGAAAGAAAACTTCAGACCATTATCCCTGATGAACATAAATGCAAAAATTATTAATACTGGCAAATTGCATACAAAAACATAATAAAAAGATACATCAATAGACTTGAAGATAAGAATCACATGATTATCTCAATAGGTACAGAAAAAGCATTTCACAAAATACAGCATCCTTTCATGTTCAAAATGCTAGAAAAACTAGGGATATTAGGAACATACCTCAATATTGTAAAAGCTATCTGTGTTAAACCCAAGGCCAAGGTCATTCTAAATGGAGAAAAATTGAAAGCATTCCCTCTAAAAACTGGAACAAGACAGAGATGCTCTCTTTCACCATTTCTAGGCAATGTAGTCCTTTAAACTCTATCCAGAGCAATTAGAAGAGAGAAATTAACATGATATGAATAGGAAAAGCAGAGCTCGAAATATCTGTTTGCCAACAACATGATTCTATATTTAGAAGCCCCAAAAAAGCTCCACCAGAAAACTTCTGGAACTCATAAATGAATTCAGCAAAGTAGCAGGATGTAAAATTGACACCTATAAATCAATTGCATTCCTATACATCAGTGATAAATCAACTGAAAGAAAAATTAGGAAAACTACCCTATTCACAGTAGCCTCAAAGAAAATAAAGTATTTGGGAATCAATCTAACAAAGAGGTGAAAGCCTTCTACAATGAAAACTACAGAACACTAAGGAAAGAAATTAAAGAAGACCTAAGAAGATGGAAAGATCTCCCATGTTCTTGGATAGGCAGAATTAATATTGTCAAAATGGCCATACTACCAAAAACACTATACAGACTTAATGTAATTCCCATTAAAATTCCAATAATGTGCCTCATAGAAATAGTAAAAGCAGTCATGAAATTCATTTGGAGAAATAAGAAGCCCAGAATAGCTAAAGCAATCCTCAACAAGAAAAGTGAGGCTTCACAATATCAGACTTTATACTACAGAGCTATAGTAACAAAAATGGCATGATATGGGCACTGAAATAGACATGAAGACCAATGGTTCAGAACAGAAGATATAGACACAAACCCACATAAACACAGTTATCTCATATTAGACAAAGGCTCCATAATACCCTGGATAAAAGATAGACTCTTCAACAAATGGTGCTGGGAAAACTGGAAATCCATATGTAGCAGAATGAAATTGAACCCCTCTCACCATGTACAAAACTCAACTCCAAGTGGATCAAGGACCTGAGCATTAGACCACAGACCCTATACCTACTAGAAGAAAATGTAGGCCCAACTCTCCATAATGTTAGCTTAGGAATCAACTTCCTCAACAAGACTTCTAGAGTGTAAGAAGTAAAATCAAGAATCAATAAACAAGGCCAGAGAGGGGAGGGCCAAACCTATGCTGCTTCTCTGGAGAGGCGAGAGGACCAAAGTGACCGCATGGAGAGACCTACTGTGCTGTAGATCCCCATCTACCGATGCGTGGCTCCCCTGTCTGCCTCCATCTTGGGACACTGCAGCCACCACCCAAGCCCTCCCCATGTGGTAGCCTCCACCTTGGGACAATGGACAAGGCCTGGAGAGAGCTGCCTGCTGCAGCACTACATGCCACAGTAATGCATCCTCAAAGAGGCTGCCCAACACCATCACATGACCAACATTTTCAGCCTCATCTAGGAAAGCAAGTCACCTTCACCTTGGGACAACTCTGCCACATCTTGGGTTACCTCTGCTGCCATCTCTGTCATCTTCAGTTGTGGCAACTTCCACCTTGGTACACCAGCCAGGGCTTGGAAGCCCAACATCAAGGGACCTACAGTTTTGATGTTACTGCCACCACCAACTAGGGATGTGGCCCATTTCAAACTAGGGAAAATAACCAGGACCTGGAGCACCATCAACAAAGTCCTTGCAGACCTGGTTACACCAGAGGTATCCCTACTAGATGTGTTAACAGACCCCACCTTATTGCAGAGGCAAAAGAGGGCCTTGATGGGGTCGCCTCTTTCTTGTTTTTCTCCTGTGAACAGCCAACTTCTTTTAATTCCTCTTTCACTCTTCCTGTGATCTAACACCTCTGTATTCTCACATCCTACCCTCATCAACATCACATTCTACACCTCCATATCTCTCTTTGTCTATCATTAGAAACTGTAAGCCCTTATGCAAACCTACTGTCTTTATTGTAGATAATAATTGAACACAGTTCTGTTTATTGTGACAAAACTGTAATTGTCTAAATATTAGCTATTTGGTTTAAGGCTACATACTGTTTACATGGGTGCTGTAAATATTGATCTCCTCCTTAAAGGCGAGATATTGGTAACCTTCAGGGACACTACAAGATTACAGGGTAGAAACAGTAGTATGTTGGGTCAGCATTGTTAGAGAGGAAGACACAAGAACAACAGGAAAAAGCAAGGGAAGAAAGTGCCCCAAACAAACCAAGATGCTACAATAGTATAATCTGTTGACAGCACAGTAGGTGAAGTGTCAGAGAAGGAGTTCAGAATGTACATAATTAAAATGATCTGTGAATCAAAGAATGATGAGAGCAATACAGACAACTATTTATTACTCCAACAAAGAGATGAGAGAGCAAGTATAGGTAGCAAAAGATTACTTCAAATAACATGTAGAAATTTGGAAAAAAAAACACAAACAAACAGAAATCCTTAAAATGAAGGAAAAAATAAACCAAATAAAAAATTCAACAGAAAGCATCATCAACAGACTATATCACTTGGAAGACAGAACCTCTGGCAATGAAGACAAAATGTGTTACCTTGAAAATAAAGTTGACTGCACAGTGAAGATGGTAAGAAACCATGAACAGAACATCCAGCAATTATGGGAAAACATCAAAAGACAAAATCTAAGAATTATTGGGATAGAGGAAGGCACAGAGATACAAACCAAAGGAATGTACAATCTGTTCCATGAAATAATATCAGAAAATTTTCCAAACATGAAGAGTGAATTGGAAAATCAGATACAAGATTCTTATAGGACATCAAGTGTACAAAACTACAACAGATCTACACCAAGGCACAGTATAATGAAAATGTCTAGCATACAGAATAAGGATAGAATTTTAAAGGCTACAAGAGAGGAATCAGATTACATATAGGGGGAGACCAATTCAGATTTCAGCAGATTTTTCAACCAAGACCCTTAAAGCCAGGAAATCCTAGAACAACATATACCAAGCTCTAAAAGAAAATAGATGCCAACCAAGAATTTTACACCCAGTAAAATTAAGCTGCAGACTTGATGATGAAATAAAATCCTTTCATGATAAACAAAAATTAAAAGAATTTACAGTGAGAAAGCCTGCACTACAGAACATTCATGGCAAATATTCTATGAGGAGGAAATGAAAAATAAAAATGGCATGGTATTGGCACCAAAAGAGACATATAGACCAATGGTACAGAATAAAAGACACAGAGACAAACCCACATAAATACAGTTATCCCATACTAGACAAAAGCGCCAAAAATATACATTAGAGAATGTGTGTTCTCTCCGAAGGTGCCAAAAACATATACTGGAGAATATATGTTTCCCATCTCTTCAACAAATGGTGCTGGGAAAATTAGAAATCCTTATGTAGCAAAATGAAGTCACACCCCTATCTCTACCATGCACAAAAATCAACTCAAAGTGGATCAAGGACCTAGGAATTAGATCAGAGACCCTGCACCTAATAGAAGAAAAAGTAGGTCCAAATCTTCATCATGTCAGATTATGTCCTGACATCCTTAACCAGATTCCTAAAGCACAAGAAATAAAATCAATAATCAATAAATGGAATGTTATTAAACTAAAAAGCTTCTTCTCAGCAAAAGAAACAATCAATGAGATGAAGAGAGAGCCTACATTTGGGGAGCAAATTTTTGCCACATGTACATCAGATAGAGCACTGATCTCCAGGATATATAAAGAACTAAAAAAACTCAACACCAAAAAAAATAAATAAATAAATAAACCAATCAATAAATGTACCAAGGAACTGAACAGCCACTTCTCAGAAGAAGATATAAAATTGATCAACAAATATATGAAAAAATTTTCAACATTTCTAGTAATTAGAGAAATGCAAGTCAAAACTAAGATTTTATCTCACTCCAGTCAGAATGGCAATTATCAAGAATACAAGCAACAGTAAGTGTTAGCGATTATGTGGGGGAAAAGGTACACTCATACATTGCTGGTGGCACTGCAAATTGGTGCAACCAATCTGGAAAGCAGTATGGAGATTCCTTAGAAAACTTGAAATGGAACCACCATTTGACCCAGCTATCCCACTCCTTGACCTATACCCAAAGGACTTAAAATCAACATATACAGTGATGCAGCCACTTCAATGTTTATAGCAACTTAATTCACAATAGCTAAACTGTGGAACCAACCTAGATGCCCTTCAACAGATGGATAAAGAAACTGTGATACATATACATATATATATATATACACATATACACACGTATACATATACACACACACACACATTACATCCTGACTTCCTTAACTAGACTGCTAAAGTGCATATATATATATGTATTATATATATAATGGAACATTACCCAGCATTAAGAGAATAAAATTATGGCATTTGTAGGTAAATGGAGTTGGAGAATATCATGCTAAGTGAAATAAGCCAATCCCTCAAAACCAAAGGCCAAATGTTTTCTCTGACATGTGGATGCTGATCCATAATGGGGGGGTGGAGGTGCATGGGATGAATGGAGAAATTTTGGATTGGGCAAAGGGGAGGGACAGGAAGGGAAAGGGCATGGAGGTAGGAAAGACGGTGGAGTGAGACAGACATCATTACCCTAGGTACATGTATGATTGCACAAATGGTGTGATTCTACATTGTGTACAACCAGAGAAGTGAAAAGTTGTGCTCCATTTGTGTACAATGAATTGAAGTGCATTCTGCTGTCATGCATAACTAATTAGAACAACAAAACAAGAAGAATCAATAAATGGAATGTTATTAAACTAAAAAGCTTCTTCCCAGCAAGGAAAATAATCAACAACCTGAACAGACTACAGATTGGGAGAAAATCTTTGCTACCTGCACATCATATAGAGCACTTCTCTCCAGGATATATAAAGATCTCAAAAAACTTAATATCAAAAAAACAAAAACAAAAAAAACAACAACACAGAACGAAATAACCCAATCAGTAAATGGGTAACAGAACTAAACAGATATTCACTAAAAAAAGAAATCCAATTGGTCAACAAATATATGAAAAATTGTATTTCTCTAGCAATTAGAGAAATACAAATTAACACTATATTAAGATTTCATCTCGCTCCAGTCAGAATGACAGTTATCAAGAACACAAGTAACAATTAATGTTGGTGAGGCTGTGGGGGAAAAGGTGCACTGATACATTGCTGGTGGGACTGCAAATTGGTACAACCACTCTGGAGAGCAATATGGAATTCCTCAGAAAACTTGGAATAGAACCACCATTTGAACCAGTTATTCCACTCCTCAGCATACACCCAAAGGAATTAAAATCAGCATGCTATAGTGATGTAGCCACATCAGTGTTTATAGCTGCACAATTTAAAATAGCTAGCCTATGAAACCAACCTAGGTGTCCCTAAGCAGATAATGGATAAAGAAAATGTGGCACATATACACAATGGAAATTTTTTCAGCCATAAAGAAGAATGAATTATGGCATTTTCTGGTAAATGGATGGAACTGGAACATATCATGCTAAGTGAAATAAGCCAATCCCAATAAACCAAAGGCTGAATATTCTCTATGATATGCAGATGCTAACTCAATAAGCAGAGGGGAGGTAAGAACAGAAGTTCACTGCATTAGACAAAGAGGAATGAAGGGAACAGAATGGGGATGGAAATAGGAAAGATCAAAGAATGCACTGGATATAACTTTCCTATGTTCTTACATGAATATATGACTAATGTAACTCCACATCACATACAACCACAAAAATGGAAAGTTATACTCCATTTATGTGTGTTATATCAAAATACATTCTGTCATGTATAACTAAAAAGAAGAAATAAAAAAAATTAAAGAAAACAATAAATTAATAAAATGGGCCCAGAATGTAGCTCAGTGGAAGAGTACCCCTGGGTTCAAACCCCAGTACCGCTCGTGAATGTGTACATACCCATACGATATTAACTTCATAATGTGAAAAGCAAATCCCCAAAGTGATATAAACAGAATTTCTGGAGGCCCCGTCAATTTAAACTCCCCCTCTACATCGTGAATGATGTGAATATTTGTGAATGAATTGTGCTGCAGACACACTGCTTTTTCTAGTCATTGATAAATTAGGTTAATAGCTGGTTATTCTGATATCTTAAATTATGTCCAGTGCCTGGCACAATGTGTATAAGTTTTCAAATAAATCAGTGAAGGAATGAATGAAGAAAGGTTATAAATTCAATGGAGTTCTACTTTAGTGGTTATCACTGATTTAATATATGAATACTTTAATAACAATTTAATTAAAACACTTTTTAAACCAAAAACACCAAAGTAAATGAAATTTATACAATTTACCACTGGGCCCATGTTATTTCTGTGAAACAGGGTTCCAAGTTACCCTCATGAAACTGCTCTGTGACAAATCTCATGATAGCAAGTTACACCATCTCTCAAGTTTCCACTCAGAGACTTGAAATTTTTCCAATATGAAACTTACAGTTTCACACTCCTGACTATATTCTTTTACTCCTCTGAGTTATTTGTGGATTTTATAAGCCTCAATAGTAAAATTGCAATAAGATAACAATACCTGTTATCTTTCTCTTTCCTTCTCTTGGTTTTATAAGCCAGTATGTAGTACACTTGAGACAGTTAATTGCTCAATAAATGTTTCTCAAATTAAAAAAAAAATACTTTCACCAGTTCCCATTAAGTAGTTCTTAATGGTGTCATCTGACACCAATTTTCCCACTATATTGTAAGCATCAGAAAAGAGAGATATTACTTGCTGTCAAAATTTCTTAAATTTTAAGAAATCTTTATGCATTTAACTCCAGTTATTGGCAGTATAAGGAGCCGCATTTTTCCATAAGGCAAACACTGTGCGATCCATCCTTGCAGGTGCCTGGGCATGAATGCAGGCTGATTTATCTATCATTGTGGGATTTCTTGTGTAAACAATGCCATTTTTTTTTAATTCTTTTCAATGCATTCTACAGCTGCTTTTCAGCAAGTGTGAGTTTATGGCTTCCTTATGAAAACTGTGCTCCCAACAGACATGTCCATGAGACGTGAATCCTCACTTAATGAAATTGATGATTTGTATATAGCCTTACCAACACAAAACACCTTACTATGTATGCACTCTTTTAATTCTAATCATTCAAAGCAATAGCATCATTGTTCATATTTTTGCATATGAAAAAGTATTTTTTAAATATAGTGACTTTCCCAAAAGTACATAGCATTGTTAGCATTTGAAACCCACTCTGCTCGCTTCCTGCTCCTTCAACACAGTTATCCTTCCAGGCCAGGAATACATGGAAACCCCTCTTTATTGAGGTGCTTTCCATTTGATGGAATTTAAATAGATAAAGAGATGAGATGAAAACTGCTTGAATCTCCCAAATTAGCATTCTTCCTAATGTCGGAAGTAATTAATTCAGAAATCTCTATCCAAATTGAGTGGAATAAAATGCCACTCAAAGAGCATCAGGAAATAAAATGAGTGGTATCTTGGCACATTTCGGCCTGTGTCCTCTATGCTCTCTTCTGACTAGGGATCCATTTTGTCTCAAAGAACACAACACTAATTAGAACAGAAAGGATGCCTACATGAGCTAGAAGTTAAAATATCACACAGCATTCTCAATAAGTAAGTAGATAACTCATTTGAGGGCAGTGATGTCAACACTACAAATGTACAAGAACAGTTTTCTAATATAATAAGAAGGCAGTCTGTTAATAATTCTCTAAATACCTGCTACATTCCAATTTTCTCTGATAGTCATGTCAGTAATTAAAATTAAAGACATTTCAAGAAGTTTCTTAAAGCATGAAAATACATTTAAGAGGAGACTCAGCAATTATTTAAAAACACAAATTGAGGTGTTACTGAAAAAATAATTTTGGAAATGAGATATAAAACTACAAACCTGTAAGGTAGTTTCACATTATTTCATCTCAAATAGCTGCTAATATGAAAACATAATAGCTTCATAAATAAAGCATTTTAAAGGCAATTGCCTTTTTTTCTCACTTCCTGATTTGTATAGAAACTTATAAAACACCTTACTGATTATTAGAAATGAAACACAACTAAAAAACTAAGATCCTCCTAAGTCAAAGATGATTTTTCTAAACATTTGAGTAAATGAATAGCATAATTGGTCTATTAAAACCACCTTAAATCCTTCTAATCTGTTCCCGGTACTGGTGCAAAGTAAATTGTATCACATCAACCATATATCTCACCCATCTTTCTAAAAAAAGTGCTGGTTTCACACCTAGGGAGGCCTCTGCACTGTCGAGGCTGGCCAGCCTTCCATCTCTCTTACAGCATCACCAGTGTACTTCAGGAGTTGGTACAGTGACATGTAAAGTAGCATAATGAAAGAATGCTACATAGGTAGAACAATGTATGTAGTTGGGGCTCACTATTTGTTAAATGACTTAAACATTTTCTTATTATGTCACAAAAATATCCCCCCACAGTCATGAAGTTTATTTACAAAGCAATTTTAAATAAGGAGAGAATCAGTAATGCAGTTTATCCTTTATTTTTGGCATGAACTTTTGTATATTTTAAGTAACAACCCTAGATAATCATTCCTTTGATTAATAAATTTATTATTTAAACAAATAGATGTTGTATTCTAGGTATAAGAATAAAAATAGATGAATTTAAATGATTATTCTTATCACTTAATAATCACAACAAATTAAGTGGCAAAATTACTAATACAGAAATTAAAAAATTGGCAGGTGAGGGTGAGGTTTTATTTCCCAACACACACATGTACACAATTGTAACAACAGGGAAGACCTATTAGCAGACATGGGTGGTATCTTCCTTAGGAAGGGTCTGGTACCAATGGGCAAAAGTGAATGGGCTTGTGTAGGTCCTGGACATACTTTGAAAGTAGTAGGCTTAGAATATTTGCCTGTATTTATAGAGGTGCCTAGGAGATCAATTCTAACTCCTAGAAATGAGGAATGTTTGGAGCAACTGAATAAACAAAAGGAAACATTGTATTTTGGGTATTTTGTGAACATAGGAACTGGGAATTAAACAATGTAATGATGAACCTGTACTCTTCAAAATTTATTAGTGCATTATATTTATACATAATATTGGGGTTCATTTTGACATGATGATGAAAGCATGGAATATAATTTGCCCCAATTCAATTCCCAGGACTTCCCCTTGTCCTCCGATTGTTTCCTTTCCTCTATTCTAGTCTTTCTTCTGTTTATATATTTAAAAAAAAAAACTAGTGCCTTATAGACATAAAAAAAGATGAAATTTACTCTAGTACATTTATATATGTACATTTATATATGAAATTGCCTGATCAAGTTCATTCTATTGGTCCTCCATCCCCCTCAATTCCCTTCTCCTACTCCACTGATTTCTCTTCTGTTTTCATGGGACACTCCTTACCCCACACATTTTTCTTATGTGTTTTTCTCTAGTTTCTGAATATGACAGGACATTTGACATTTGACCTTCTGGGTCTGGCCTATTCACTTAGCATGATGGTGTTGATCCATTCATTTACCAGCAAATGCTATATTTTCATTCTTCTTTATGATCCAGTAAAACTCCATTGTGTTTATATACATTTTCTTTAGCCATTTGTCTGCTGGTTGTTGTCTGGGCTGTTTCTATAACTTCGCTACTGTGAATTGTACTGCTATAAACTTTGATCTGGCTGTATCCCTGTAGTGTACTGCTTTTAGATCTTATGGATATAAACCAAGAAGTGGATTTGTGTCATCTCTTTTTCTTTATTCTGTTTGCCTAAGGGTATATCAACCTTGTTTATATTTTCAAAGAACCAACTGTTTCATTGGTTCTTGGTCCTTTTTTCTTTTTACTTCTCAGTTCCATGAATTTGGTTCTGATTTTAATTATTTCCCACCTTCTACTAAATTTTGTATTAGTTCTTCTTTTTTCTAGGTCCTTGAGGTGTAATGTTATATTATTTATTTGGTATCTTTTTTTTTTAAGATAAGAACTCAGTGCTTTCCTCCTAGAAGTGCCTTCATACAGTCCTAGAGATTCTGATATGCTGTATCTCTTTCTCACTTGTTCCCAAGAACTTTTAAAATTCTCTCACAATTACTTCTGTGATCCATTCCTCATTCATCCATCTCCATGTTTGAATGATTCATCATGGTGCTGACTGATTTCTAACTTCATTCAATTAAGATATGATAGGATGGAAGGAATTATCTCCATTTTTACTGTATTTGCTTTGTGACCTAAAATATCAACTATTTTAGAGAAAGTTACATGATAATAAAGTTCTGTTAAGCCCATTTGAGTAATAGTACTTTTTATTTCTGAAAACTACTTTATTTAAATCTGGATGACTTAATGGTGATATATGTGTTAAATCATGCAATATTATTATATTGTGATCTATGTGATTATATTGAGAAGAGTTTGTCTCACATATGTATGTGTACCATTGTTTTATCTGGTTGTTGGGGGAGTCCCTTAACCAGTGTGAAGTGACCTTCTTTGTCTCTTCCAATTAATTTTGGCCTAAGTCTATTTTTCTCTCATATAAGAGTAGCCACTCCTGCTTACTTTTGGTTTCCATTTGCATGGTATATCTTTTCCCCTCCTTTTGTCAGTCTGTGGATGTCTTTGCCTGGAAAGTGAGTCTCTTATAAACAACATATGGTTGCGCCTTGTTTTTAATCCAAGCTACCAATCTATGTTTTTTGATTAGAGAGTTTAGTCCATTTACAATGTTTTTATAGAGAGATGATTTTTATTTCCTGCCATATTTTTAATGCTTAATTCAGACTTCTCTTTTTTTAAAAAAATTAATTTTTGTTTGTTCTAATTAGTTACACACGATAGCTTAATGCATTTTGATTCATTGTACACAAATGGAGCACTTTTCTCTGGTTGTATATGATGTAGAGTTGCACCACATGTGCAGTCATATATGTACCCAGGATATTTATGTCCATCTCATTCCACCATCTTTCCTGCCCTCATACCCCCTCCCCTTATTTCCCTCCCCTTTGCCCAAAGTTCCTCCATTCTCCCCATGCCCCCCACCCCGCCCCATTATGGATGAGTATCCACTTATCAGAGAGAACATTTGGCCTTTGGGTTTGTGGAATTGGCTTACTTTACTTAGCATGATATTCTCCAACTCCATCCATTTACCTGGAAATGCTATAATATTTTTCTCTTTTAATGCTGAGTAGTATTCCATTGTGTGTATGTACTACTGTATCTTTATCCATTCATCTGTTGAAGGGCATCTGGGTTGGTTCCACAGTTTAGCTATTGTGAATTGAGCTGCTATGAACATTGATGTGGTTGTGTCACTATAATATGCTGATTTTGAGTCCTTTGTGTATAGACCGAGGAGTGGGCTAGCTGGGTCAAATAGTGGTTCCATTCCAAGTTTTCTAAGGAATCTCCTTACTGCTTTCCAGATTGGTTGCACCAATCTGCAGTGCCACCAGCAATGTATGAGTATACCTTTGTCCCTACATCCTCACCAACACTTATTATTGCTTATTGTATTCTTGATAATTGCCATTCTGACTGGAGTGAGATGAAATCTTAGAATAGTTTTGATTTGCATTTCTCTAATTACTAGAGAAATTGAACATTTTTTCATACATTTGTTGATTGTCTTCTTCTGAGAAGTGTCTGGTACAGAATAGAACACATAGAGGCAAACCCACATAAATACAGTTATCTCATACTAGACAAAGGCGCCAACAAAATACATTGGCGAAAAGATAGCCTCTTCAACAAATGCTGCTGGGAAAACTAGAAATCTATATGCAACAAAATGAAATTAAATCACTATCTCTCACCATGCACAAAAATCAATTCAAAATGGATCAATGACCTAGGAATTAGAACAGTGACCTTGCAACTAATAGAAAAAAAAGCAGGTCCAAATCTTCATCATGTTAGATTATGTCCTGACTTCCTTAACCAGACTCCTAAAGCACAAGAAATAAAATCAAGAATTAATAAATGGGATGGATTCAAACTAAAAAGCTTCTTCTCAGCAAAGGAAATAATAATGTGAAGAGAATGCCCACAGAGTGGGAGAATATCTTTACTACACTAGAGCACTTATCTCCAGGATATATAAAGAACTCAAAAAACTTAACACCAAGAAAACAACCTAAACAACAAATGGGCTGAGGAATTGATTCTTAATTAAATATTTGATTCTTAACTGATTCTTTAATTAACTATTTTCCTAGTGCAATTTATCCCTATGCTGGTTTTTATTTTTTTCTGCATGGTATATTTCATTAAATATTTTGTAGTATAGGCTGAGTAGTTATGAATTATTTTCTGCTTATCATGGAAGGTTTTTATTTCATCTTGAATTCTGGAGAATAGTTTTGCTGGACATAGTAATCTTGGTTGGTACTTGTTTTCTTTCAGGGCTTGGTATATATCATTCCAAGCCATCCTGGTTTTTAGGGTCTGGATGGAGACATGAGTTAAAATCCAAATTGGTTTACCCTTAAATGTAACCTGCCATTTTTATTTTGCAACTTTATTTTAATATTTATTTTTTAATTGTAGGTGGACAGAATATCTTTATTTTATTTTTATGTGATGTTGAGGGTCGAACCCAGTGCCTCACGCTTGCTAGGCAAGCACTCTATCACTGAGCTACAATCCTAGCCCTATTTTGCAACTCTTAACATTATATTCTTATTCTGTATATTAGGCACTTTCATTACAGTGTGTCTTGGAGAGGATCTTTTTTTGATCTTGCCTATTTGGGGTTCTATTTGTGTTCTACTGGGGGTTCTTATATATTGTATTTGGATTTCCATTTCATTCTTAAGATTTGGAAAATTATTTGTTATTATATCATTGAAAAGCTTTCTCATTCCTTTAGTTTATATTTTGGAGCTGCCTTCTGCCCCAAAGATTCTCAAACTTGATCTCTTAATATTGTCCCAGATTTCCTGAATATTCTGGTTATAGTGTTTTAACATCTTTTCCTTATTATATACTTTTTTTGGGGGGTAGGGGTACTGGAGATTGAACTCAGGGGCATTTGACCACTGAGCCACATCCCCAGTCCTATTTTGTGTTTTATGTACAGACAGGGTCTCACTGAGTTGCTTAGTGCCTCACCGTTGCTGAGGCTGGCTTTGAACTCACGAATCTCCTGTCTCAGCCTCCCTAAGTGCTGGGATTACAAGCTTGCGCCACCGCGCCCGGCTATGTACTTATTTTTTCCCCTGAGATTACATACTTTGTCTTTAAGGCCAAATGATTATCTTCAATGTAGTCTCACCTATTGTTGATGCTTTCAATTGAAGTGTTAACTTGATTTATTGAGTCTTTCATTTCCAGGATTTCTGTTTGTTCTTTTTTTTTTTCATATTTAATTTATTTATTGGTTCTATTTAGGCTTACATGATAACAGAGAGCAATTTGATTCATTGTACATGGAGGATAACATATCAATTCTCTAGTTGTTAGTTGTATAGAATCACAACATATATGCAGTCATACATAAAATTAGGGCTATGATGACCAGTGAAATGATTTTTCATTCCCTGTTCTCAGTTCATTCCTTATATCTTCTTTTAGTTTTCTGAACATTTTAACTGTGAAATTTTGAAGTTCACTCAACGTGTGTCCTCTGCTGTTCCCAATATCAGCACTACTTTGAGAGAAGACATTAAACCATATTTACTGAAATCACTCAGAGTAAATTCATGTACTAATCAACCTTAGGAAAAACAACAACTTGTTGACAGTGTTCTTCACAGTTCCTCTAATCTAGGTATAAACTTGTAGTAATGTTCATTTCCTCACTTTAGAGACATCTAGTGTTCCTAATAAATCTTCCAGCTTATGCATGGCAATGCACACTAGGCCTCCTAAGCATAAGAGAAGAAGCCTAGAGATGAATTCCAAGAATGGCAGGTTTCAGAGATAGGCCACACCAGATTCTGAACATGTGCTTTTGTGGGGTAAAAGTAACTATGGTCCAGGAACTATGCCTAGAAATAAGGCCAAGGTCTATGGAGATAAAGAAAAATTCTTAGGTGACAATACAAACTAATTGAAGAAGCCTTGTTGTGCTTTTATTATAAAGAAAAGGGCAGTTTTTCATTAAAAAGTTTTTGTGTTTACCTTGGGTGTGGTTTTTCCCAGAAAGCTCTCGGGGGCTAGTAATATGTCCTAAAGTTCTATGTGGTAAGGAAAGGAATTTTGTAAGCACTAAAATGCACATTCTAAGCAGACTCTGGAATATATAGAAGGAAACAAAATTCAGATGTATGGTTCAGAGATGGTTGGATCAGCATAGCTATCCTGACCAGATTCATGAAATTTTAGGAATGGAGAAACTTCAGAGACAGAACATTAAGCTGCAGAAACATAGCCTCAGTGAATGAATCATTCTTTGTATTATCAATACTCACAGGATTAAACATCTGAATTACCTCTCTTGTAAGATGTGCAATGACTATTTTTGCTATACTACCGAATCGAGATTTTAGTGAATGCCTTACTCTGAACTTATTCTGTGTCCACTTGTTTTTGTTTTTGGTGAGTGTCTATAATAAGAGAGCTATATATGATTCAAATCAGAGTTATAAATTTTCTATAAATTTTTTATGAAATAAGAAATTAAAGCCCCGTAACATAGTAAAAACAAGGCACTGTAGCTAGATATTAAGAAAATTCTCTGATACATGTATCAGGAGTGAGTCAATCTGGTTAAAAGACTGGTCCCAGAGATAATTACTATCCTGAATTTTATGTTAATTATGATCTTGTTTTGCTGAATGGTGATACTATCGATATGTACATTTTGAAAACATGTATTATTTTGTTGTGCTTGGTTTTGAACTTAATATAATGGATTATTGTGTACTTTCCTTTATGATTTCATTCCTTAATTTTATGTTTTTGAGATTCATACATTTTAGATATAGTTCATTTTCAGTGCATCATGATATCTATGCACGAATATATCACTTTATCATTTCTATTTTTCTGGTTTTTAAAAATGACAATGCTGCTTTGAACATCTTTTTAACATCTCCTAGTGCATTTATTCAAGAGTTTGACTATTAAATATAGGAAAACAGAATTTCTGGATTATAGGGTTTATGTATAGTCATTATACAGATAACATAAACTTTTCCCTAAGAAGTTGAGCCAATTTAGATTCTCAATAGCAGTGGAAAAGAGATTTTAAAAAAAAAGATTGTTTAAACATTATCTGCTAATTTGGTTGACAAAAGTGTTACTTCATTATGGTCCTAATTTCCATTTTCTTTATTAATGAAGAATTTGTGCCCCATTTTCATGTATTTATTGGCCATTTGATTAACTGCTTTTAGAAAGTGTCTGTTCTTCACTATTTTCCAATTTGACTGTTTGTCTATTTCTCACTGGTTCACAGGTATAATGTAGATACAATGCATAATCTCGGTATAATGTAGATCAGGAATGCCTACAATGTATAAAGTGAGCCACATTACAGGGGTAAAAAAGTAAAATTAATTTTGGTAATATATTTTATTGAAAACAATGTATCTCAAATATTTTCACTTCAACATGTATTCTGTAGAAAAATATTAAGGGACACTTGACATTTTTTTTCATACTATGTCTTTCAAATCTGGTATGTATTTTACATTTAAGCACATCTCAATTGGGAGAAGCTTCACTGCAAATGGTCAAAAGCCACATGTCTCTGCCCTTTTGGCAGTGAAAATATAAATACTAAGGTTTTGCCCAGTATATATATTGCAAATACCTTTGATTGGTGTAGGACTTCTCCCTTCATTTTCTTAATGGTATCTTTTCATGAACCAAACTTTTGGGCAGTAAATAATCAAGTATGTCTATATTTTCTTTATGGTATTTTCTATTCCTGGTTAAAAAAAAATCCTTCATCTTTCCTATGTCATAAAGATATACAACCAAATTGTCTATTAAGTTTTTTATAATATGTAAGTAAGATAATCATAGTGGATAATCCAATGGAAAAATAAGTTTCTGCCAGATTGTTACACTTTCCTGATTGATGCCCAACAAACTTGTAGCTGTCCCTCTGCTGCTTCTCTTTCCCTGAAAAAAAAAAAAATCCCCTCATTCTTTTTTTTTTTTAGGACCAGGGATTAAACTCAGGGATACTTGACCAATGAGCCACATCCCCAGCCCTATTTTGTGTTTTATGTAGAGACAGGGTCTCATTGAGTTGCTTAGCACCTCGCCATTGCTGAGGCTGGCTTTGAACTCTCAATTCTCCTGTCTCTGACTCCCAAAGTGCTGGGATTACAGGTGTGTGCCACTGTGCTCAGCTAAAATCTCCTCGTTGTTGACGTTTGAGTATACTCCCTGTTGCAGATGTTTGAATACGGTAAATTTTCTGTTGCATTTTGAGATGAGATTTTTTTTTTGAGAAACTGAAAGACTTATACTTTCACTACTTGAAAGATTATTTTCACTATGCACAAGTTGATGTGCATTTTCTTTTAGCATAGTGAGGATATAACTTAATTCTCTTCTGAAGAAATAAGGTGTCAGTTTAATTGCTCTCTTTCTTGAAGATCATATTTTTTCCCACCCTGATGAGCTGCTTTTAAGATTTCCTCCCTCTTTATTGTTTAGCAGTGTCACTCTAATGTTCTTAGTGTAGATATTGCCTAATTTATACAACTGGGACATTTTGGGCTTCTTAATGTTATTGATTAAAAAGTTCTGAAATATTCTCAGTTTTCTTATGTTCAAATATTGCCTCTTCTTCATCTTTCCCATTTTCTCTTTCTAGAATTTTGATTTGAAGTATTCTAAATGTCTTTATCCTAACCTCTCTTCTACCCTGATTGATTGATTGATTGATTTCTCTCTTTCTTTCTTTCTGTTGATGTTGTCCAGGATAACATTTTCATGTCTTTTTTCCAGCTTATTAATTCTATGGCTTCATATCTACTGATAATTCTATATAAATAGTTTTCAACTTAATTCATTATATAGTTCTTCACTAGACTTTTAATAATTATTTATAATTATAAATCTGCTTAGTCCCTACTTAATGCTTCTAAAACTTAAAAAAAATTAAAACATGTTAATCAGTGATTTTATTAACTTAGATATTTGTAATTTTTGCAAGTCCATTACTTCTGCTTTGTATTTTGCAGATTTCTACTCATGGTGCCTAGTTCCCTTGTATATTTTGTGATTTGTACTCTGCTGTGAACATTTTCTGTAGAATTTTGTCTATGGAATGATTTGTGGCTTAGACTGAGGTTGATATTTCTAGAGATTTTTACTGTTTTCTACTATTTCTAATGTTGCTAGACACCAGGAGGGTGCTCAGAACCAGAAGCACGTTAGTGTGAATTTTACCTGAAGGATTTTGACACACAGGGAGCATGAATTCAGGTTGAAACCCACATAAGTGCTGATTTCTGGTCTTACATTTTTGGGGTAGGATAATTTCTCCTCATCCATGTCAGGGGTGAAAAAGTAAAAATTTCCTTGTTCTTTTATGCATGGGGGCATTTTTCTTTTGTAATAGCTTTGTCTTTGTGTTTTATAACCATGAAGCTCATTTTTTGAAAATATACAATCCAGTGAGTTTAGTATTCACATAGTTGTGGAACTATGTTCAATATCTAATTTTAAAACATTTTCATTACATCAAAAATAAACCCTAGCCCCATTATCAATCATTCCCCAATTGCTTCTCTCTCTCCTCATTTATGGACATTAATATACATAAAATCGTATAGTAGATGGCTTTTTATAACTGGTTTCTTGTATTACAAACATTTTCAAAGTTATCCTTGGCAGTGTTTATATTTTATTCATTCACACGATGCAGGGTGGAGTCTCTGACATTCTAATTTTAACCTGAATGTGACTATGTAGCTAAATTTGGGCCATAGGATTTGAACAGAAAGAAGGTATAATACTTCTAGGTCATTTCCTTTCCTTTTCCCCAATTCCCATGGGCTGGCATTGGGTTGGCACAAGGTCTTGGTAAAATGGTTGAAGCTAGGTGAAAAGCATAAAACCCTATGGACTGCTGGGAAACAAGAGCAAACCTTAGTTCCTGACAGCCTTAGGGTGGACAGACCCTAAATCCTTGGAATATTACATGACTGAGATAAACCTGCCTGTTCGGAATGGTCCTTTGGCTCCAGTGGTTTAATCTGTTAACTGATACAATAAGAATATAGCATCATATTCTTATTGTATCAGTTAACAGGGGCTGGGGTTGTAGCTCAGTGATGGAGCCCTTGCCTCTCATGTGTGAGGCACTGGGTTCAATCCTTAGCACCACATAAAAATGAATGAATGAATGAATGAATAAATAAATAAAAGTATTGTGTCCATCTACAACTAAAAAAATTCATATAAAAAAAGAATATAGCATTAACAAATTTACCATTTGCCTGGTGGGTAGTTTTCAGTCTTTTTAAATAACAATATTGCTGCCATGAACATATGCATTTTCGACTTCCTCTAGGTTGCTTCCTTATGGCATATTTCTAGAAATGGAGCTGCTTCTTAGAGCACAGCCTCTTGAAACATATTGCCAGATTTCCAGATGATTTGTTTTACTCTTGACATCACTGCACCGAGTGCTTTTTGCTCATTTTTAAAAACTTTAAACATAACCTAAAAGGTGCTATTTGAAAACTTGCCAAGGGTAAATAATAGTAGGTAATGGACGGTGAAAACTGTTCATTTTATTATTTGTATAAATTCAGATGCTATGAAAATAGCACATCTCTGAGAGATTTAAAGTTAGCATACTTATCCCTGAGCCCGTCCACTGGGAAATAATGTTAAAAATTGCATTAGTTTACAATATAATTATCTTTGAGTATATTATAAAATGCTAATATTTTCAGCATACATTGAATTTATTTTGGATTTCTGAATTACATTTCCTGAGCTATAGTTATTATGTTATTTTCCTGTTTCAGCTCAATAATTTTCTCATTTATATTGCAGTTCTCTAGCACAATATGGTCTCTAGCAATATGGGAACAATCTGTAAATGATGACTTGACACAAAATGAGAAGCTAATCTAATATTACCCATCTCTTCTAAAGTAGCTAAATATTTCAGTTAGTTTCACATAGAAGACAACTGCATCCCTTTCCTTGTCTCATATTGGTAACTTTTACTCTGTGAAAATGATAAATGTAAAGCAGATAATCTAATTGTATTCTAAAATGCAAATACACAAACACATACTGAAAACTAATTATAGTTCAACTCATACATCACATCCATGAAACATAAAAGCTATTGTTTTTATTAAAATAATTTCTAACATGATTTTTATTCAGGGTTGTGGGATTTGGTCTTCAAGATACCCCCAGTGGCCCTATTTCCTGAAATGTCCTTATGAAGTTCCTACTAGTCTAATGCAACCAATTGGATATTGTGGAATGATGATTCTTGTAGGAGCATTCTCTATACCTTCAACCCCTCCCCTCCCTCTTTCCCCACCCTGTGCTGATGGACTTCATGCCTGACACAGAGCGGTACCCAATTGGCTGTAACTTCGGGCCCTGATTGATCCAAGGACCCTTCATAAGCTGTTGCACTTCCTGGAATAAACGGGTTCTGGCTCAGGCAGAGCAGTCTTACCAGCCCCTGGAGTCTGGGTGAATTGGCTCCCCGACCGTCCACCCCATACCTCACCCTGCATGACCCCATTTCATCCCTCCTGAGGACCCCTTACTCTCTTCCCCCAGGACCCCAACTGTTGGCAAACCCACGCAAGGCACGACAAAGAACAACTACTTCTCAAGCTAGTTAACAAAAGGCGTTGCAGCTTCTGTGTCTTTCTCTTAGATCACTAACTCAGGGAGCAGAAGCCTGCTGCCATGTTATAAGGACACTCAAGCAGCTCAAGGAGAATTCTACATGAAGATAAAGCAAGGCCTGTTTGACTACAACCTACATTAATCTACCAGGCACATGTATGAGCCACCTTGGAAGTGGATCCTCTAGTGCCTATCAAGCCTTCAGAGGTCTGCAATCACCATGAGACTAACTGCACCAGAACCTACCAACTCAGCCATTCCTGCCCAGAGAAACTGAGTGAGACAATAAGTGTGTTCTCTTTTAAATTTCTGATTTTTTCTTACATAGCATGGATTACTAATACAAGGAATCTGGAATATTAAATGAAGATCAGTTAACCTGAATAAAAAACTGAATGCCAAAGGAGATACTTCAATTACTACCACATTAAAATCTAGAACCCCAAGTAACTTAATTTATCTAAACATAATGACAACCCATTATGCACCAGAGAGTCCTTTAACTTCCTACCTGTAGATAATTGCTTCCCTTCTAGGAAATCCACTAGCCCCACCTGCTCCTGTTGGCCTCCTTGCACAGAATGTGCAGATACCTTCCAGGAAGACCCTCGCTGGTGCTCTGGCTCAGGATGGACTTACAAGACAGATCACCTTTGGTCTCAGTTTTTTTCTGAACTTTCAGGACATTTCTTATGACACCTTAGCATAAATAAAAGCCTCACATATCTTTAATACTAAATGAAACTCAGAATATATTATAAATAGTCCTGAGATAAATCAGTGTAATGAACAAAGGTACTGGTTATTTTCAAATTATATGCAATTGCACAATCTTTGCCCTATCCCATTCCACTTGGAGTAAGGTATAACCTCCTTGAGAATCAGTGGTCTGTTCTTTCATTTTGAACATTAGTAACCTCACAGTACAATTTTACAGCGACCCACAAGAGTAATCTCCAAAATTATAGTAAAAATAAGTTTCATTTCCATTAGAACTGACAGAGCAAATTATATAAAGGAAACAAGTATGAGGGCTCAAAACCAAAACAAAACTGAGGTTTAACTAACAGCTGGGTCAAAAAGATTAGAAAAAATTCAGTACAACTGAAAGCAACTGAAAAGGTGGAGAATGCATGTCAGTAAAATACAGTAATGGGGTGCTTTCAAAAGTTGAGCTTGTCATACAAGAATATATACTGAGACAAAACAGGGTAGGTGGAATCATGATTTCACACACCTCAGGAAGAAATGTGCTGGGACTTACAGCTCATCAGTGCAGAGAGAGTCAAATTTATAATGGGAAAATGTGTAACCTGTCAGAATTCTGAAGTAAGAATTGCTCCCCATCTGTAGTGGTATAACAGGTATGTGCAGATTACAAAAGGGATATTGGTGCCCACCTTTGTCTACAGTTCCATGAAAAATATTCCTTGTTGAGAAAATGTATTCATATTTATTGTGATGTAGTTGGATCCATTCCAATCTTCTGGGTACAGGAAAGAAAGCAAAGCAGCTCTACAACTGCCACTGATCTTCCCACATGGATAATACATCTTTAAATCTTTGGCATTTTTGCAAAAAAGTAATTGGTACCAAAATGCTTTGCATGAAAACTGTAAACAGAAGACAATTTGTGGCTGAAATCTCTTCTGAGAGTGATACAAACAGAAATGCAACTTATGCAGTGTAAGAACGGGCAGGGCTATTTCCAAGGTGTCTTGAAAGAACCAAGGCTGCTGTAGAAGCAAAGTCATAAACAACACAAAATGCATAGCCATAAAGAAAATAGAGACGTGCTCTATGGATGATGAGGACCTGCTTAAGAGGGCTGGTCTCCTGGCCTAACCCAATTTCCCAAGGATAGGGTGCAAAATGGGGAAGTTTTCCATTTCAAGATTATGTAAAAAATCAAGTCATTTAAATAAAAAGCCTGGGGTTGTAGCTCAGTGGTAAAGCACTTGCCTAGCAGTGTGAGGCCCAGGGTTAGATTCCCAGCACTGAGAAAAGAAAAGATTATCACAGCAGGAAAATTCAACTAGTGTTAGGAGAAAGAGGACTGAGTTGGTAGTAAACAGACTTTACTTTTCTTGTTCTAGATTTGCCAATAATAGGTTTTATGAGTTTTTATCATATCACTTCAACTCTTGGAGATTCAGTTCCTCATCTTTAAAACAAAAAAAAGCTGAACTAGAATCCAGAATTCATGAGTTTGTGTAAAATCAGATCACTGGAAAGACCTGGAAAACTAAGTTGAGAAAAATTCTTAGGTTGCTTGGAGACTCTTAGCAAACCCTAATCATCTAGAAATGTCTACTAGGTAAGACATGGTGTTATAGTGGAAGAATGGCCAGATTTGTGCATATTTGCTATCCTTGGACTCAATCAACTTCAAGGACTTATAACTATAACATTCTATAATTTATACCTTGAACACAAAAAACAGAAAACAAATTGACAATCTCAACAAAACTACACATTTAAAAAACGCTAAGGGCTTGTTAATGAACAGAAGAGAAAATTATTTTTAAAGGTTATTAATTTGAAGAGGTAAAAATGATTATTCAAAGCAATTGATGTTCAGTTTTTACTAAAAAATAAAAATATAAAAAGTAAACTAACAGGTAATTTCCAGGTTGGATAGATAGAACTCCAAGATCGTGATTGGAGTTTCATAGCTCTGTGATATTACTAATTGTCAGAGATATAATACCAATTAATTTTATGAAATCTCCTTGCACTTTGCCTGCCATATCATTACAAAATTCCAAAGTGCTAGAGCAGAATTTTAAAAATTATATGCTTCAGAACTTAAATTTGAAAATCAAATCTGTAATAAGAAACACAGCTGGCAACTGACTGCTACATTTTAATTTTTATTTATTTTTTAAAAAATATTTCTAGTTGTAGATGAACACAATACCTTTATTTGATTTATTTATTTTCAAGTGGTGCTGAGGATCGAACCCAGTGTCTCATACATGCTAGGCAAGCACTCTGCCACTGAGCTACAACTCCAGCCACATTTTTAATGTGGCTGACTGCCACATTTTTAATCAGTAGGATTGTCACTATTGGGAAGACCATCAGCCTGTTTCTCAATTGCTATGAATTAACACAAGCTTAATTGAAAATGTACATCAATCTGACAACAAATTAGAAATGATTTAAAGTAATTGTAGTCTAGAAGACATTTACACATTCATAAAACATATCTAAAGTACCTTTGGACAATGTTGTAAAATGATGTAAATACATGGAAGCCCTAGAAAATAATGAATTCAAATGCATTTCTTCTTATGATGTTCAGGACTGACCATCATAAGATGGTCAAGTATCTGACCATTTCTGAACTGTCCTTTTAAGAATGTAGTTAAACCTAGTATCATGAGAACACATGCATGACAAATCTCAAGGTAATCCTTAAGGTAATAAGCTTAAGTCTACATGCTGAGTTTTGAGCTTTACTTCAATTCTGAGAAGAATAAAGTACAATTTCTGTTCACAAAAATAAGCAATTTCTTAGGAACTCAGACCATGCTAATTACCCTTTCCCCCCAGTATTTGTAGTGGAATAAACAAAAATATAAGTCATTTTAAGTCTTATTTATAATGTCTTATTTATAATGTATTTATTGGTCCTAGAATCTATCTTCAAGCATATCATGAGAAGAGTGTTTTTCTTACTTCTGAGCTAATCTTTTACAATTCTGAGTATGGGTTTACTTTTATATCTAGTAAATACATATGTTGTTCAGGAATTTCTGGATTTAAGGATAAAGTAAATTATTCTGCAATATTTTTGGCTATAAAGTAGGTTGCTACACTGAAAATAATGGACTTATTCATAAAACAATCATTGAACAAGGCATCCTTCTCAGTGCTGCAGCAGGGAACAATGCAGAAGACCCCATTTGCAAAATTCAAAACAGTGTTGAAATACCTATATTAGAAAAAAATAAATCCTAGGGACTAGCAGTGTAGCTCACTGTCATAGCACATGCTTAGCACCTATAAGGGCCTAGATTCAATCCACAGAACTAGATAGAAAAGTACTATATATTCCATTAGAATTGGTTTTGCTAATTTTTTTTTTTCCCTTTTTGGTACCAGGTATTGAACCCAGAGTCTCTTAACCACTGAGCTACATCCCAGCCTTTTTAATATATTTTATTTAGAGACATTAAAATATTCTTTAATATTTTATTTTATTTTATTTTGATAATTTGCTTAGGGCTTCAATAAGTTGCTAAGGCTGGCTTTCAACTCTCAATCCTCCTGCCTTACCCTCCTGAGTTGCTGGGATTATAGGCATGTGCCAACACACCCAGCTGGTTTTGCACATTAATGCCTGGTCTGACAGCCTGTACGATAGCCAAAGTATTGGGTTCCAAAGCAATGAAGAATATCTCTAACGCTTAATTCCTCTGTAACTTGGGGTATATTACTCATTTGTGAATGTTTCAGAGTTTTATCTATCAATTTGTACTTAACTTATATGTTGTTGTGACTATTAAATGAAAAAATGCATATAAGGAGTCCAGGACTGGTGCTGATACAGCAGTGCTCAAATAACAGAAATTATAGGTATTTGCAAAAGTAAACTATAGACAAAAAAGTTGTATAATTTTCTATTTCCTAAAAGTTGTATTGAAATCTGTTTGAATGTTGATATTAGTATAAAACTTTGCAATAAGAAATGATTTGAAAATATTATTAACATATAAAACCTATATAACTTAACTTGAAAAAAAAAAAAGAAGTCCCCACTGGAGATAGCCAGTGAATAAGTAAACAAGTTATTTCAGATGTGAAAATTGTCATGATGAAAAGCTGGAGTAATATGACAGAAAAAACTTGGTGGTGTAGGGCACTGGGTTAGCAGGTCTGGAAAGCAGGGCCAGCTCCTGGGCCTGGAACTCACATGACAGCACAAGCTTTCACGCCTGGAAGAGCCTACCTATTTAGTTCCCTGCTTTCATTGTCTTAAAATTCTTAATGATTTTAAATACGGGGCTCTGTATTTTCAGTTCGCACAGAGCCCGGCATAGCAGGTCCACATGTACATGTCCTGTGCCACAAGTGAGATCTGAGGAGGAGCAGAAGCTAGACCTCTGTGAAGATGGTGGAAAGGCATTCTGTGAGAGGGAGCACCAAATGCAGCATAACATGACAAGGATACATTTTCCCTAGGTTCCAACTGTATGGCGCACAGGCTTTTATCTAAGTATATTTATCATCTGCAAATTAAGGGTATTAATTGCTGGTACACACATAGATCTATGTGTGTTAAAACTGTGTGAAACAAACACACGTACAAATCGTTTCAATGTTAATATTGTGATATGAGATTGTACTATAGTTATGCAAGATGATATTATTAAGGGGAACTGGGTATTGAGTAAATGGAATCTCTAAATTATTTCTCCAAACTGCATATCAATATATAATTATTTTAAAATAAAAGTTTAATTTTAAAAAGTAAAGGATGGCTAGAAGACCTGAAAACAGCAGCCTGACAACTTATTTGCTTTCAAAAGTAAACTTAAAATTTTTCAAACTTTGGCTTCAGAAACAAAATACATTGAAGTTCTTCAATATTAAGTCTACTCTCTGAAAGACACTGTTAAGAGAATATAAAGAACTTCAGTATATTTTGAAAGACACACATATTACTGATATTTAGTCTGTGGGTTGGCTTTATATTCCCTTAACAATGTCTTTCAAAGAGTAGAAGATTTTAATGTTGAAGAACGTCAATGTATTTTGAAAATAAGTGAATCTTTCCTGAAGTTAATGAAGTTCCCAAATGGTGCTTGCTAAAAGTAGAACTATTCTGCCCGTTGGAAACAGCTGGAAAAATATAATTTAGTATGGTATGTACATTATAAGTAATTCTTATAAGTCAATTTATCAAGCATTTTAATCACTTATTAGAATAAAACATGGAATACACAAACTAAACCCACCATTTTAACTCAATGTGCAAGTCATTGAGTTTTGACAATGTACTGACTGACCTAAGTAACTATAGCCATAAATGAGATATTGGACATTTCCATAACACTGAAAAGTTTCTAGTCAAAAATGAATCTGTTTTGGTTAGCAGAGATTGGTTTTGCATTTATAGAATTTCACATGAAGACTTCTACAGTAAAGTTACCAGGATATTGATTGTATCAGTAATTCATTGGTTGGTAGTATTTAATTTTTTGGGTGTTATCATAATTATTCATTTACCCATTGAAGTAAAATCTAGACAGTCTTGAGTTTTGTCTATAATGAATAAGGCTGCTATAAACAAAGGTACACAAATGTTTGTTGGACATATGTTTTATATCAGTTGACTAAAAGTTTAATAGTTAGAATTACTGGGTTGTATGGAAAACACAAGCTACAGTTTAAAGAAATTTCCAACCTGTTTGTAGCATTTGATATTCCCATTAGCATGGTGTTTGACAACTTCATCAATGCTTGGTACTGTTACTCTTTCCCATTTTGTCTGTTCTAGTGGGTGTGCTGTGGCTTACCACTATGATTATTATTTACATTTCTCCGATGATTAATAATGTTTAACATCTTTCTCCACCCAGGGCTGGGGATCAATCCCAGGGGCATTCTACCACTGAGCTACATCTCCAGTCCTTTTGATAAACAGGGTCTTGCTGAGTTGCACAGGCTGGCCTTGAATTTGCCATCCTCCTGTATTAGCTTCCCTTGTAGCTGAGATCACAGGGATATGATGATTTAGCTTTTCCATCACTTTCTGAGTCAGTTTTGGAACTTTTGTCATCAGGGCTTTTGTCCATCTGATCAAAGTCCTCTTTTTAAATTCTAATAGTGAAGACTTGAGTCTTCTTTCTCCCTTGATAAGTCCATCCATAATATAATCTACTTTATTATTTTCTTCAACAAATAGCTTTTGATACCATTTTAATTTTTATGATTGCTTTCCTTTTTTTTTTTATTTTATTGATTTCCACTCTATTATTTCCTTCTTTCTACCTAATTTGGATTTATTCATTTTCTAGCACAGTATTAATTGTATGTCAAAACTTTTGATGGTATAATTTCATTTTCATTTTGTTTAAAATGTTATATATCTTGTGATTTCTTTTTTACAATATAAATTATTTAGAAATGTGTTGATTAATATCTCAATATTTGGACATGTTTTGTGAAACTTTAAAATTTAAAATCCAGCAAGCTCTGTTATTACAGAAATATACATTTAAAATTTTTATGTTGTTCGAATTGTCTACTTATTATAGTAATAAACTGTCCCTCTTTATCTCTGATAACATTCCTTATTCTAAAGTTTTGTCTAATATTTAAAAAACAGTGTTCACCTTAGTGTTTGTATGTTTCTTCAAAGATGAGATTGTTGTTTAGACCATATATATATTTATATTTAATTTCTTTTCTAAATAGCAAATGGCTGCATCTTGTTTTAAAAAATCCCCACCTGAACAATCTCTACCTTTTTCTGAAGTTTCCATATCATTTATATTTAATTTAATTTATTAATAAGGTTGGCTTATTTATTATTTATTTCTTTGTATTTATCTCATTTTACTTTTGATACTTGGCTTAGTCCACATGGGCTGCTAATACAGAATATTATGGATTGGGTAGCTAAAAGCACAGAAATTTCTCAGGGTTCTACAGTCTGGGAAGTCCAAGGTCAAGACACCAGCAGATTCAGAATCTGATGAGGGCTGTTCTTCTGGTTCATGGACTACTCTTCTCTGTCCTCACATGGTGTAAATGCCTTTCTTTATACTTGTCCCATTCATGAAGAAACCCTGATAATCTGCTAATCATCTCCAAAGGGCCCCACCAAATACACTAACATTGAAGATTCGTTTTAACATATGAATTTGGGGGAACAGAACATAAACATTCATTCTACAGCATTACTTCTTTTCTCCTTTTGAAAAAATTTCTTTTGGATTAATTGCATTTTTTTTCATTGGATTATACTTCTTCCTGCTTTTTTATCTTTTAAAAAGTTTGTCATTTGTCTAGGGCAGTATTTATTTTAAAACATCAAATTTTCTTTTATTACAAGTATTTTAAAATATATTAAAAAATACAGAGGACAGTATAATCAACCTGAATGTACCCATAACAAACTTTCAATATAATACAGGTTCAATCTTGTTTCATCTAAATGCCCACTCACACCACCTCTCCTTGATTGCTTTGGGACAAATTCCAGATATCATATTATTTCATCTGTAATGATTTTAGAATGCATTTAAAATTACAATTTTTTAAAATAGTATCTGATAGACAATTACTGTTCAGATTTCTAAGGATGTCTTTTTAAGCTTTTTTCCAGTTTGTATGGATCAAGATTAAAATTACAATCCATTCCTTGCCAACTGTTTTCTTCTGAGTACTAGGGGAGGAAAGGAGATTTAAAAATTCTGCCACTATCATCTCAAATTCCCAATATGGCATCCATTTCATTTAAAATTTAAAACAGCAATTTTAAAGATGCAGTTTGGAGTATTAATAAGACAACTCTATACTACAAAGGTAGTATATTTAAAATATTTTTAAATTGGAATTTCCATTTTACATTGAAAACTGTCATGCTTAGAAACTATTTCAAGCCTACACATCCACAATTTAGATTGCCTCATATTTTGTAAGTTTCAATTTTGGACAATTTCCAGTAGGAGTGATTTTCTATTACTTTATCTATATCATATTGCCAAATTCTGTAAAGCTATAATCACATCTTCCAAGAGGAGCAAAAACTATTCATGAATATTCTCTTAAATTTTATTTGTATTCTGTTTGTGTGTGTGGGTGTGGGGGAGATTAGAGTTAAATTAACTTAAAATGTGAAATCTAGGGCCAAGATGACAAAACATTAATCAACCATTCTGATGCAGATTGTACTGCTGGAGTTTACATGGAACTGCTTTACCTCTCAAGGAAATGCACTATAGATGTAGATAATAAATGTAACAGTTTATGAGGAATAAGCTCATTGAATATACTTATTCATAATTTACTCATAATTTCCTTGTTGTACTTTTGTAAACCTAAAGGTTTTTTAGAGAGTAAAATGAAAATACCCATTCCCTTAAGAAAATCTTAAGAGGGCTTTAGCTGATCTTTTATTATATCAGACAATATGCCAGTTTACTAAAGAATATAATAAAATTCTGTCAGGCACATATCTCCCAGCAGATTTGGAGGCTGAGGAGGAGGATTACAAATTTGAGGCCAGGCTCAGCAATTTAGCAAGGCCCTAAGCAACTTAGTGAGACCCTATCTCAAAATAAAAATCAAAAAGGCCTGGTGATATGCCTCAGTGGTTAAGTGCCCCTTAGTTCAATCCTACCCACAAAAGAAATATAATAAAATTCTGATACTAAGTACTGTAACAATCTTATAAGATTAAAGGAAAATAAATAGATGATAGTTGTTACAAACTTAATATATTTTACAGGAAAATTGAACTCTTATTCTAAAATACTTGTGTTTAGGAATTTTAATTTCACATTTGCCAGTAAGATATGCAATTCTAATCAGTTTATCTGGCTAGTTAAGGCAGAAAGATTTAATAGATTGTGGAACTGAGATCTCCACACAGGCCTTAAAAATCAACTGTACAAGCTGGGTGTGGTGGCACATGCCTGTTATCCCAGCAGCTCGGGAGGCTAAGGCAGTAGGATAGCAAGTTCAAAGCCAGTCTCAGCAAAAGCGAGGTGCCAAGCCACTCAGTGAGTGAGACCCTGCCTCTAAATGAAATACAAAATAGGGCTGGGTATGTGGCTCATTGGTCAAGTACCTCTGAGTTCAATTTCTAGTACCAAAAAGAAAAAAGAAAAAAAAAATCAGCTGTACAAATTTTTTTCTTGTCTTTTTTCACCTAGCTCTCTCAATCATCTCTCATGGAAAGCAGGATTTAGTGTTATTAATTTCATTCATTTTAAAGATTAGAAAACTAAGGGATTAGAGAGAAATGTGACCTCAGGCCAACTCTGGTTAGCTATTGAATTCAGACACAAAGTCTTTTGGCTCCAGGGGGTACCCTCTTTCTGTTAGACTAGAGCTAAGCTGCCCATTGATTTTGGACTTCCTGAATCTTACATACACAAATATGAGTCAGAAACAGAAAAAGAGGAAACAGAAGAAGACAGAGGATACTGCTGTACTAAGTATAGAGATGGTCTGGTCTTTACTGTTAACTAATGTCATTTCCAGTATAAATTGTTTTAAAAAGTCTGGCTCTCACATGACATCTGGAAGAACAAAAGTAAAAGATTCTTTGTAGAAAAAACTAGAAGACTGGTAAGCTGGAGCATTCTTTCTTTTTCCCTAATTACTACTCTTTCAGTAATATTCTCATGTACATGCTAGACACAATGCCCAGCAGAGAGCAACGCTATCCCCACTTTCCTTTGAGAAGTTTTCAGTTTGGGCACAGTTAGAGGCAAACGGTAAACAAATAACCATAACACAACATCAGAACTTATTTAGTTAACATACAATGGACTAGGGAGCAGTTCTGCTTAAGGGCAGGAAGGAAAGGAAAGGGTATTCTGGAGTAATAGTTGAAATATATCTGTGTATTTTAGCTACAGTTAAATAATTCTTATGTTTTCATTCTGGGAAAAATAACTAACTGCTATTTTACTTAAGTTTTATCATCATATAACATTCTGTAAAAGAGAGCCAACTGTCAAATAAATGTAGCCAACAACAACAACAACAAAAAACTGGAGAAGTAAATTAATGTGTTAATGTTTTAGAGGCAGTGATACTCTGAAGCCATAGATTTCTGAAATATTTTTCTTCTGTTCTGAACATTCTTTTTGTTCAACAAATTTAGTCAGACAGTCTTATTGAATTAGCTATTCTATAGATCTACAATGTTCACAAAATCCTAATAGTAACATTTAAATCCATGAGGCATATTACATCTCTTGGATATAAGGAACTTAGACCTAAAATCTCACTAGAATTTTCCTACTCCTTTTTAATTTTATATAGTTTCTAATGCCAGTTGGCTTCCCCCTTGTCGTGTATACTGCATGTTGAACAGTTGATGGTGAAATGTCAATGAATTCACAGGAAAAATATTAAAATAAGTAAAATAACAAAAAAGGGATATTAAATATTTCTATGTATCTTCTTAAATTTCTAGTTAAAGTTATAGTAATAAATTATGATCAAAATTATAGTACTAAATCAAGAAGTATTTGCAAAGATATTCATTGCTACTAAGATATCAGACAGGATAGCTTGTGAATCCATGAAGAACTTACAGTAGTATCTCTACAGGGAATAGAGTACTCTGGATGGTACATTCTTTCTTTAATGTTGCTAAAAATAGCTTCTCAGACAATGAAAGCACACATCTCTGCTTGTAATCACTTTTGAAATTCTTCAATTTTGTCTAAGTGTGCTAGTTGACTTTACCTACGTTTTCATAAATATACCAAGCTTTGCTATCCAATCTTTGTTATAAACATAGTTCTTGATCAATATTTTTTGAACAATTAAAGGCAGAATGAGGGTAGATAGGTTTCATACAAATAAAAACTACAGTTTGATAGGATAGATGTAGAAAACAGTTTCAGATGTTACTGACTTATAAAATGTGGACTTAACTCTGCTATGCCACTTTTCTTCATCCCTTGATTCTTCCAAGCAGAATGCCTAAGCCAGATAATTTACAAGTTAAAGAAGTCTTCATAGTCAAGTACTTCACAAAAGATCAAAGTTAAAGTAAATAAGATGACATTCACTGTCAATTCAATTATCAGTCTTACCTAATAGAAAGCAAATCTGTGTATTTGTATGAACACCAGTTTCCCATTCCTAATGAGTCAGGGAATTTAAAAGTCCCTGTGATAGGACAATTCAACATTAAAAGTTTTCTGAAGGTGGAAAGATATAATTTTTTAAATATTTACATTCCATATCCAGTATATGAACTATTTTGCCCTATAGTTTTCCACAAAAATTTTTCTTCAATAATTGAAGTTCCTAAAAGCCAGGGTTGGTTTCTAGAACTCACATACTTTTCCTGACTTTCTCAAATGTCCTTGACTCTATGTACTACACAAAACAAATACTTTTCTTTCTTCAAGTATTTGTAAAAGGAACATTTATTTTGTTAAAATAATTTTAGTGTATGCTTGTGTAAATGTTGCTATCTCTGAGATTATAAATCTTAGGGGTGATGTCTGAGTCTTTTTAATATACATTTAATAGCATGTAGTGCAATGTCAAATTTCAATGTTATTAAATGACTGCAGAAAAAAAACTACATTTCCAAGTGTAAATGTCATGCCAATGTGAACAGAACTTAAATTGTATTATAAAATCCAGCCTGCCAATAATTAAACATAAGAATATTAATATTTATGGATTTGTCTATCCAGAACACCTCTATATCCAATTTTTCTCCTATAATTTATATATCAAACAAGTAACAACAAAAATTCTTTTTATATATCTTATATTTTAGAAGGCACTAGGGTACATGTGCCTCTAAAATGAAAATGAATCCTTAGAACTACTTAAGAATATAATTCTTAGGCAAAATAATGGCACTCATCTTCATGGAAGACAAGTGAAGATACAGTGAAGAGCATTTCAGTGAACCCTTCCTAAAAACATGGGAATAGAGTAAATAATAAACTTTTGTAACAGTTTCCAAGTTGCCAATTTGGCATTATTTTGAAACTGGGAATTGAGACTAGTACTGAATCATCAGTGTCCATGGAAATTCCAAGCGATAATCCATGGATTGTTATTGCACAAACTGTAGAAGTTATAAATCTATATCATATATAATGAAAAAACCATTTTGTTTTATAAAGCTGGCACTGAAACCAAGAAAGTAGAAATGACCTAAATACCAAGAGTTCACATAGGCTGTCTAGCAAAAAACAAACAAAAAAACATGGACATCTGGATGTATAAAGCCATTATTTCTGTGTGACAGCAACATGTATAATCATCTAAATGTTTATGTCAAAATATACATCATTTAAAATTGTAGCAACTATCCTTGTACAGTCCTTGTATTAATAAATTTCGGAATGCCTTGCTTTGTGCTCTGCTTGTTATCCATAAAATTCTTCTTTTTTCCATCAGAATTTTTTCTAAGCCCCCAAACCATTCATGTTAGCCCCTACATAAGAACCTTAACCACTCCCTATTACCTATAGGAGTATTTCCCAAACCTATAACGTTTGGCAACTTCCTTTGCAATTGTTCACCCTTTCTTTGGCCTGTACTATTACTTGTTTAGTCACTTTTTAAAAAATAGACTTTTTTTATAACTTAAGGAAAAATTTGTACCACTTCTACAATGCAATCCAGTTTATCTTGCTTTATCAGCTCCAAGGAACAGATCATAATGTAACAAAACCACTGAAATTCCAGTGCGATTTACAAATATCAAATGTAATTTTCTGATCACAGTACAGGTCTATTTCAGGTCAGTTATAGTTCTGTTCCATGTTTTCTTCATGGTCAAGATAATGGAACATCTTCTTTTTTTTTTTTTTTTTTTTGGTACCAGAGATTGAACTTAGGGGTACTCAACCACTGAGCCACATCCCCAGCCCTATTTTGTATTTTACTTAGAGACAGGGTCTCACTGAGTTGCTTAGTGCCTCGCCATTGCTGAGGCTGGCTTTGAACTCGCGATTCTCCTGTCTCAGCCTCCCAAAGTGCTGGGATTACAAGCGTAAGCTACCCCGCCCATGTGTGGAACACCTTCTATCTTGGAATATGACCAACATTACTGCAGAGGGAAAAGGACATGGCACATCCTGGTTTCAAACTCTGAGTCTTAAACTTTGCTCAGAAATGACACTGACTGGTTCCACTCTCATTTCCTCGGCCAGAGCAGGTATTGTAGGTAAGACTGAATGGACTGGGGAAATGTAATTGTTACCTGGGCAGTGGCAGCAGATATTCTCAACAATGACACAATCAACCACACTTACCAAGAATAGCAGATAATAAAAGTGGAATGAACAATGTGATGAATTTCTAGTTGTTTCCTGCCTAAGTATTAGAATCATGCTGGAGCCAAACTTTCCTCTTCAGGTATTTGGAATATTTAAAGAGAACTCTGTCTCACTATGTGATTCAATACTGCATCATCTCCAAGTATCACATGGAGCCATTCACTGAAAACCACCTGCAAAATTCAATTAAATTTCTAAATATGGCTTTGTAACAATGTGATCCTAAGTCAGATTTCCAGTATCAGATCTAGCCATGTATATGCCTTCCTCTATTTCCCATTGCTCTATCTGCACCCTTTTTGACAACTTCTAATCTCTACAGACTTCATCTCTGCTTGCAGCATCTTCTGTTGCTTAGATGCACCAATATTTGATGAACCAATATTCACCACTATGGTCCTGTATTAACTATGTACATGTAGTTCCAGCCTTGGCTTGTATCCTTTTAGAAAAAGTCTTAACATCTTTAATCTTTAGTGAAAAATAACTCATAGACTATCTTTCCAAGGGAAGTATGAACTGAAGAAAAATTTTAAGAATGGGAAAGGAACATGGGCTGAATGGAAATGTAACATTTTGGTAAAAAATGGAAAATAGAATGTATTATGAATATTACTACTTTGGCTCAAACTGTTATAAAAGTGATTATTATTATAATTACATGTCAACTAAGAAACTAGATAAATTATTCAGAAATGTGTGGGTTCTCTGTTTACTTTGCAACATAAATAAGTATCAGAATCTGTAATAGAATCATTAAATCCAAGGGAGTTGAAGTTTCTGGACTTGGAAAAAAAGACACGTGATCGCTGAAATTACTATAGATAATTGAATTTTACAGCAGATACTAAACTAGCTGCAGATCTTAAAGGGAAAAATCTAGCATAATGACTTTGATTCCAGCAAAAACATGGAAGAAAAGTATTTAAAAAGTAAAGTGGATTAAAATGTTCTATATTAGATATTCTGCTTCTCTCTATATATAAAATGTTAAGCTTGCAAATATTAATTTTGAATTCTGCTGGTATTAGGAGCACAACTGGAGGTCTTTGCCTTCTAATAAGAATAACTAGTAAAAATTATAAATAACTGTAGATATCTATTTATTTATTTATTTGTGGGGGTGGGTATTGAACCCCAGGTCTTGCATATTCTAGACAAATGTTCTACCACAGACCTATAACCCCAGCCCCTGACATATTTGTATATTAATGGTAAATTTCCTTTTCTATATATGTCTTTAAAAGTTAAACAGCAACAACAGAGGTAATGAAGGGAAGATCTCTCAGTTTTTGCATTTTACATCATTTTGTAATATTCTTGGTCATATGCCATCACCATATATTTACTGCTTCTCTGGTATACCAGGGAATGTTTTGAGGAAATTTGCTGAATATGTCTTCCAATAATTTTTTGAGAGTATTTTTATGTAGTATGGCTATAAGCAATATTTAATATGCAGTAACACACTTGAAAAGTGCATGGGTAAAATTTATTAAAACATTTTTTAGGGTTTTAAATAGTCCCAGTAGCTGGGCACGGTGGTATACACCTGTAGTCCCAGTTACTCAGGAGGTTGAGGCAGGAGCAACTTACGTTCAAGGCCATCCCGAGCAATTTATTGAGACTTTGTCTCAAAATAAAAAATAAAAAGGGCTGAGGATGTGACTCAGTTACAGAATGTCCCAGTACTGCAAAATATAATAAAAATAAATATTAAGAAAAAAATTTAAAATCTGATAGTCCTAGGTAAGCATAGATACTGTATGTTAATTAAAATTATAAGCCGGGCGTGGTGGCTCAAGCCTGTAATCCCAGCACTTAGGGAGGCTGAGACAGGAGGATCGCGAGTTCAAAGCCAGCCTCAGCAATGGCGAGGCGCTAAGCAACTCAGTGAGACCCTGTCTCTACATAAAACACAAAATAAGGCTGGGGATGCGGCTCAGTGGTCGAGTGCCCCTGAGTTCAATCCCCGGGACCAAAAAAAAAAAGAAATCAAAAATTATATTACTCCCATATTTTCTTTTACATGTTTCATTTCCTCAAAATGTGTATGAATGTAGAAGAGGTAATTCAAATGAAATGATTAGAATGTAATGCCTGGCTAATTTCGAACCTTTAAAAACTTTAAATTATTGATGTATACAAATCACCAAGGGTTTAAAAAGCAGTGCAGGGTGTAGGTACTGGAATTCGTATCTTAGGCAAGAAGATACATATAAGCTAGTACAATTATCATGTAAGTTATATAAGTGTCATGTTTGGGGTTCTGAGTGGTCCTAGTTAACCAGTTTCCTCAGGGGTAACTTCTCCCTTTCTGCCTGACTCCTATCAAAGATGAGTGCTAGATATGGTCAGATGCTCAGGCTGTTCTGGCAGTACTCTGACAAGTCAGACACCAAAGCAGGCTGGTGGCATAGGCCACAACCAGCCAGGGGTCAGATGACCACCTATGTGGGTTCTCCATTTGGAGTCTATTCTCAAAGTTTGGGGATTCTTTTCCCTTATACCTGTATTCAGTATGGGTTGGTTTCCAGGTTTCACAAAAGGAGGTTAAACTACTGTTACCAAGGTGAGTTTTGCTCTAAGATGTAAAAGTGCTGCGTGTGCATTGAGGCATCCTTGTTTCCGGGCAATCCCTGGATCAGGTTATATCATGCTGTCAAGTAACATTTGGTGCTGGCCCTGGGTGATGCTTGAACAGGCTTCATGGCTATCATTAATCTCGTAGCTACCACATCTCTTGTAGTTTACTACAAGGTTAGCACCAGAAGACAGGAGGGGATATAATAAGCATTGTTTTCTGGGGCTAGTCAGAGAGACTGCAAGGAAAAAGCAACATCTGATCTGGGCAAAAATGATGATTAGAACTCAGAGATCAAAAAGGAGAAAGAGAGTGGTTAGTCCTAGGCAGAAATGCACGGAATGAGGAAAAGATATAAGAGGCAGGAAGTCATAGTAGACATTGGGAAATGGCAAGGCGTTTACCTTGACTAGAATTCTGTGCAGGAGAGTGGTCAGATGCAGAGAAAACAGGCTGTGAGAAAAATATCTTTGCTGAATGAATACAATGAATAATGAATTGCCAAATAGGGTATCTATTTAGCTATTTTAGTATTTCTAATTACAAAGCTAAAATGCTATATTAGAGGAAACAAATACTGAATAAGCACATTAAGAAATATCCCTCATTAGCAATATTTTTAGTCAGCAGGTTTGAAATTCCAAAATAGATTATTTATGGTTTTGTGTATATAGAGAGCCAGGAGGTATGGAGGTGGATGAATAGACACAAACACATAAAAAGTATTCTAAGGCATTTATCTATTAGGAAATGCTTATTCTAAGGCAGAAACTGTTACTGACAGGAAAGTCTTGCATTACTGAGCGAGAAAAATTCATACAGGAATATTTTTATAAAGCATTGTATTCACAACTGCCCTCAGATAAGCTCTTATTTGATTTTCCTAACAACCCTATTGTTCAGCACAGCAATTTATATGATTTCCATTTTACAGATGAAGAATGTGGCTCAGAGAGACCCAGTCTGTCCCAGGGCCAAATTCTGAGGTAAATAATGAAACTCCAAATTTGTAATGACTTCATTCGGAAAGTTTATTTTTCTACTACTTAATTGTTGCTGCCCCCAAATAAGGTGGACTACTGGCCTTTTGACTTTTAGAAAGTCATTTAGAACCTCTAGGTATCACCATCTTCATCTGTAAAATGGGAATAAATATGACACTTCAAGAGGTTCTGAGCTGGTTCCATGTTTTCTAGAAGTCTGTAAAATTTTATCTGCTTTCCAATGAACTGAGATTATTATTCATGGAATTCTCTCAAGATTTTAAAAATCTTGGCTATCCCTTGTATGCCTTTTCCCCCCTAACTATTGTTTGTGCCTTTTTTCCTTCTTGATCAGTATTGCCAGAGGTTTCTTCATTTTATTGTTTTTCTCTAAAATCAACAACATTTATTTCTGATGCTCTCTAGTACTTCTTTGCTTTATTTCACCCCTCGCTTATCTTTCTTATTTCTATGCTCTGCTTCCTCGGCAGTTTCGCTCTCTATTCTAGTTCTGATTTCTTATGGATCTGTTTAACTATGGATTCTGAATTTT
Organism: Geosciurus inauris; assembly: GCA_004024805.1. Classification (NCBI taxonomy): domain Eukaryota; kingdom Metazoa; phylum Chordata; class Mammalia; order Rodentia; family Sciuridae; genus Geosciurus; species Geosciurus inauris. The sequence goes on from PVHX01002873.1 coordinate 85,472, forward strand.
GTTTTCCATTATGTTGTCTTCTTAATTCATAAATTAATTTTTAGATTTTGTATTTAGTTTCCAACCTAAAGTAGAAGAGGTGATAAATATTGTCTTATTGTTTTGAAAATTTATTGCATTTTGGTTAGAAAACATGTTCTATGTGGTATTGGTTATTTGAATTTATTTAGAATCTTTTGGAATAGCTGCATTTATATAAAGATATTAATAGATGCATTTTTATACATTTATTAATTCTTTGTCTTTAAACATGCAAATTTTCATAAGTGTTCTAGATTTACTTATCCAGTGAAGTCCTCTACTTGCTAAGTGTACAAACTCTCACATAAAGCTTTTAAGTTTCCCAAGTTCTGTAATTCTGCTATTTTTTCTTCTTCACTTAGCACTTACTTGTTTTCATTGTGTTTCCAACACTTCTGTGATCTCTTGTAATCAGTGCATAGCTGTCTTTAAAAAAAAAAAACTCAGTATGTTTGTCTTTATTGGGGTGTTTTATTGGTTTCATTTTTATTGTAATAAATTGAGTTTATGTTCACTTCTACTGGATTTTCTGTGATTTCCCTTAACCATCGTTCTGTGTGCGTATTATGTGTGGGTACTTCTATTAGTTTGAATTTATTGTTTCTCCTTTTAATAGTTCATAATTTAAATAGATTACATGTACGTTAAGTTCCCATACCACATTTTTATACTACTATGTATCTTGAACTATAAATTTTTAGGTTTTAATTTTCTTTCAAAATTTGCTGATAACACATCATATCTACACATATACATAGATACTGCACACATTATAGCATATAGCTTTCAGCATAATTTGACAAAAAGTATATTGTATCCCTTATTTCTTTTAAACATTATTCCAAATTCTCTTTCAAAAACTAGGGTGTCTTGTGATGTACATTCTTTAGGTAATCATTTGCCTGTCTCTCACATATGCAGCGTTCTCTTTTTTCCTGAAGGTGTACTGTATAGTAGCCTATATTTTTGACTATCCACCCACATTTACCAAGAGTTGACTTTCCATAGGAATCTCATGCATGCTGGCTTCTGACAATTTCACGTCTATTTTTAAAAAAGTTTTTTTGTTGTAGATGGACATAATACGTTTATTTTATTTTTATGTGGTGGTGGGGATAGAACCCAGTGCCCCACATGTGTGAGGCACTTTTTAGCATAGTTCTCTGATGTCTCTGGTTTAGGACTATTTTTATATGTACTTATTCAGTCCTTTGTTTCTTGCTTTGTTGCCCAGGCTGGCCTCAAACTCCTGGGCTCAAGTGATCCTCTTGCTTTAGCCTCCCAAGTAGCCAGGACAACATACATGTGCCACTGCACCGGGCTCTATTTTTAATATCTGTGCTTCTCAACTTATGGTTCCCCCTTCCCAATGGCAGTTTGAATTGGGGACCTACACCCCCCACATTGAAGGCTTCTGGTTTGCGTACTCATGTGAGACATTATTTCCACTCAAGGTCTCAAGTGAGCACCAAGAACAGAATAGGTTGACCAGCCCAGTCTAGTTAGATAGAGCTTTTTTCTTGTCCATTTCAGAACCTGCTTATCACTGCACAGCACTAGAGGCAGGCCTGGTGCTTTACCTCTGTCAGCAGCACACTACACCCTTGCCTCTCACTCTTAGGGCTTATGTTCTCTTCTGATATTCCCATGCAGCTCACCACTATTGCTTTCACTTTTGGCACTTGGGGATTTTTCTCCAGTTCATCTGTGCATTAAATCCGCATTTGTATACATAGGGAATGCATGTCAGAGGTGCACGTGAAAAGGGTAACAGGGGGTTTCATTGTATCAACTCTATCTATTCAATGTATCTACATTTTTCTGGAAGTCTGCTAAGTGATTTAATGAAAATGTTCTTCCATTGAAACTTAACAACACAGATATAAGAAAGTATGATAATAGACTTTAAAAGTTTGGTTTCAAACTTGTCATTTCAATTGATTACATGGACAAATGGTGGTCATCATACTGACAACACAGAATATATCAAAATCATCATACTATTTCCCTCATTAATGGTGCCTGCATTCTACCTGATGTCTTTTCATGAAACAGCACAGTTAGAGATCAGGACATATGGCTATGAATTGCCTTAACAGTTGACCTTGACATATCTGTAAATAGTATATCTTAGATGCAAAGCAAAGGTAATGGTCATCCATAGAGTTCCACTATAGAAAATCTACCAACTGACCAACTAAGCAACAAAAAAATAGTGAATGTTATTTAACTTACAAATGGAAAATTCTTCTATGAATTTTCATAGTGAATTCATCCCAGTTTTTTGATCTCTTTTTAGCAAAGAATGATGTAACCAACAGCAGTGGCCAAGCTAGGAGAAAGGCTGTTGCCCGGCAGAGGGAAGAATAAGAAAAACTGGGTGATTTTTTTTTCTTTATTTCTAAAGACTTTGAGATTATTCTAACAATATGCTATGGCCACAGAAGTTCTTAAGTATTTTCTTAAGTTATTTTTATTTATTTTATGTGCCTCATTTTTCTCTAATAGTGTACGTAGTCATAGGATGATGGTACAAAAATATAAATAAAATGTAAGAATAATTTTCTAAATTATTATTCTCAAAATAAAATCAGTAGTATACATTTCTGCTAAAAAGCTGTATAATTTACTTGCAAAAAGTAATAATAAAACTCCAGTTTTGAAGCTTCTGACTTCTAAACCTATTGAAGGTGAGAAATTCACCTCATTTTAGTGCCCTTTACTATTTGTTAGTAGACATTTCTAATAAACTTACAGATTAATTCTGTGAAATATGGGAAACCACATTCATTTATTATCTCTAACAGACTTCATCACATGTTCATGATTCCAAACTCCTAACTTCAGTTTTCTTTTTTCCCTCCTGGGAAAAACAAAACCAAAATCTAGGGGTTTAAAGCTATAAACTAGTACATACACTCAGAGTTCTTTAAGGGTTCATTTAAAATAATAACTGCATTTCTTTTACATATTGTTTCATTGTTGTTATATTTAAAATGCAGTCTGGACTTTCCCTCTACTACCATAAAGTTTACTTCTTTGGAGTAATTCCTTAATAAAATGATTAATAGTAACAGCATAAAGAGTGATACTAATACATTATATTTTATAGTTCATAGGAGATACAAGTACTTTAAAGATTTCATTACCTTTATGGTACTATGAGGTAGAAAGGATGAGAGCATATTACTCTTTTTAATGAGAATTTAAAATACAGAAGAGTTAAAAGCTATATCATTTATATATTTACACATTATATGTGTCCATGAATATGAACATTAGTTCATAAATGAGGGAAGGATTTATTCCATATAAAGCTTCCATTTATGTATCTGTTATAAACTAATATGTTCTGCCAGCAAGGGAAATTTACAGCCTATAAGACAGTTTGAACACCAATGATTTCCAAATTTTATCATTATTTTGCTTAGCTTCATTGAATCCTAGGAAAGTGCTCTAGAAAAAATTAGTACCATGAAAGAATGTTAAGTGACATTAATTCATTTTGAATTTATAATTACCTTTTACTTAAGTTCAGGAAATTCCAGTTTGGAATTTTACAGTATATGTAAATAATACATAGTGGCAAGACTGCCTTGACAATATTTGGGAATATTTGCCTAAAACCAATGATCTCAATTCCTGTGGTTTATTAGGCAGAGTTGAGTCTGGACTCTAGGTCTCCAGAAGTCTGAGCCTGAGTGTTTTCTTCTCTGAGCATATTTACAATGCTTTATACCCATCACCACTACATGCTGCAAAGCTAAGGAGTTATGAAGACTGCTTAAAAATAACTAGTGCAAGTGCAGACACCTTGAAAACTTAGAAATCAGACTCGTTTTGAAATTGTATTATACATTCTTTTGTTAAGTAATGAGTAACATACCTGCCCCAGGCTGCCTCATTTGTGGATGCTTTATTAACGGGCACACAAGAAGAGTCAATGACAGTGGATTTGTTCATCTTGTAGCAGAAACCGCAGTCTGGATCCAACATACATTCGTTACAGTAACTAAAAAATGAAAAGAGTTATGGTCATGTTGGGAAAGACTACTGGTGTTTAGCATATACTAGATTCCAGGTGCTTTTCTGTTTTTTACACTCTATTTTTCAGTAAGATTTTGTCTCTGAGACTAATTTTGGCCAAGGCAAGTGACATGTGCTGAGCCAGGTGACAGCTGGCTGGTCACTTCTGTCATACCCTATCCTGGCTAGAGCAACTTTGGAAACCAATATGGATGGAGGAGGCTTGGATCTCAGAGACTGGACAGAGAAGGGTCCTAGTTGACCTGAAGCAAATTAACTTGCTTTCCTCCACCATAGACTGGCTTTTCTTGATTCAGCCCTGACTGGTTCCAAATTGTACCAAAGTAATTTTTCTCATAATTGTTCTCACATGTACCACAAATTTTAAAAAACTGGAAATAGTTTTTCTTTTTTCCTAAGATATGTCCTGAAACAAAGTTCAAACAATAACAAAATGGAAAACAGTTAAACAAAAGTATCACAAAAATATGGCCATTGTTAATATCTTGATTAACAATTTTAACAAATAGTGTGCTGACTATTATCCTCAATTTAAAAGAAATGGGTACAGGAAAAAAGGCTAACCCTTCTATGAGTTAATCACTTCTACTGGCTGGATCATGAGGCCATATTCAGTTAATCATTGCTCACCTGACAGTGGTATCCTACCTGCAGATAAATTTTAAAGTGGGCAGAGTTTCCCAACCCGAGCTCACTATAGTGAGCTTTACAAGTTTTCTTGCTATCACATGTCATGTGTCAGACAGTTCTAGGGCACTTCATTGCATGTACCTATTGCAGATGCATGCAAAGCACTGGGGGACACAAAAGATGCATAAGCCAAGTTCCTGCTCCTTGGCAGACAAAAGCCAAGAATGAGAAACAGATGTATGACCACATAAATGGCCACCCAACAGAAAATAGGTGTGAACTACCCAAGGACAGAGGCCTATTCATTTTGCCTGTAAGAGCTAGGAATAATTTCAGAGGTGATATCTGAAGTAAATTATAAAAGCAATTTGCCAGGCAAAGAGGTAGAGGGAAGCACATTTCAGAGAATTGCTTATTTTATTATTAAAGATCAACAGCACAGAATTAATGAATATCTACTTTCTATAAGCAATTATACTGTGGGGCATGAGAAGAAAAATAGGTCATCTGAAAGACACGCAAGTCATCTAAAAGTGATATGAAAGACAGTATTTCTCAATCCTCAAAATTTAAATAACTCTTTGGTTTAATTAATTCATTCAAAAACACTGGCATGGTTTAAAAACTAGATTTATTATCATTTTAGCATACTTCTGTAAGCTTTCCTTTGATAAACAATCATCCCTATTTTTGAATGACACTTTAGTCTTAGACAAAAAGCAAAAACCAAGCCTTTTAAAACCTACTGAAAGGTCAATATACTTTACAGAGGTGATTCAGCAATGTAAACATAAAACTGTCCACACGGATGATAAACACAATAAAACAACTAAAGGCACCAGAAGTCAGTATCCTTAGGCTTTGGCCTTGAGAGCCAGACTAGGCTAATTTGGAAATTTCTACTAGTGCTTTATTTGTGCATTTTGCCCATATTAGGTCAAATCTAACAACAATTGTCCAATGACCTAAAAGGATATTCACTTGGGAAAGGTCAACTCATGCATTTGCAGAAAAAATGGCTCTATACTTTATTTCTGTGAAAATACATAGTTCCTATAAAAGTCCCAAAAGCATAATAATAAGGCTAATTATTAGTGAGAACATATTGTATGTACATGTCACACACATTATGCATAATAACCTCATTATCACTAATCCATATCTGACCATAATTTCCCATTTTTCTGCTTGCTTATTAAATTATCACCTATTCCAGGTGCCAGCACAGAGATTTTAGGCAGAACAAAGATTCCTTACTTTCACAGAGCTGACTTGGATTTTAGACTTTCTGGTCACTACTAGTTAACTGACCCCTCTACTTGCTCTTTATTCATTTATTATTTTTCCCCTTTCCTATAGTTTTTCCTTATCCGGTTTATTGACCATGACCTATCATTTAAATATCCTAAATTTCTCAGCTCTTCCATCATTTCATCCCACCCATATAACAAAACTATAGCCCTATATTAATACAAACATTTGCCTTTTCTGTGCCTTTACCCACATAGCCAAATGCAGTCGAAAAAGGAATCACGCTACAGGGCAGATCAATAGTCTTTTGTTTTTGGGTATTTTTTGGCAGGGTGGGGGGAACCTGCCTGTTATCCCAGTGACTCAGGAGGCTTAGGTAGAAGGATCACCAAATTTGAGGCCATCCTGGGCAACTCAGTGAGGCCCCGTCTCAAAATAAAAATAGGACTAGTAATGTAGCTCAGTGGAACACCCCTGGGTTCAATTCCAAGTACTGAGGGGGGAAGGAAGGAGAATTAGCAAGATAACTCTTTCAAAAAAAATCAATACAATAGTTATTTTATAATTCATGGTCATCAAACTCAAAATCATCCTCAAAAAACTTGAAATTTGTAGCAGTTTTCTCAGTTTTTTCTACACAGAACTATTTCAATCATCATACATGAAAATTATCTCAACTCTCCTTCACAATCTTCAGACCTCCAATGCTCCAATTGCTTATACTTTGCAGGTAACTTCAAGTCCAGCTTTACAGACAAAGTAAAGGGAAGCAGAAAATTACTTCATTATCTTCTCAATAGAAACATATGAACCATCCTCGTAGTCTAGTTATAATGACAAGCTGTTTTTACCTAAGGCCAATTTCCCTATCTGGGCTGTTTCATTCCCTCTCAGACTCTTTTAATTTTTTGCTCCTTCTTTCTCCTATGTACCCAGTGTCCTTAGGTAGAAGTTTAAGTGATGGATTTGAGAATTTTCTTTCTTTTCAATGTAGGCATTTAAAACTGTACACTTCCCTTTAAGCACTGGTTTAGTTGCATCCTGTATTTAATATTGTGTTATTTTCATTGATCTCAAAATTTCTTGTTTCTTCTTTGACTTATTGGCCATTTAGGAGTGTGTTGATTTTCATATATTTGTGAATGCCCCAACTATCCTTCTGTTACTAATTTTACTTCATTGTGAGTGAAAAATGTACTTGAAATAATTTTAGTTCTCTTACATTTACTAAAGCTTATCCTATGGTTTAGCAATATGGTCTGTCTTGGAGAGTATTTCTTGCGTACTTATGAAGGATGTGTATATTCTATTGGGTGGAGTATTCTACAGAGGTCTATTAAATCATGTTGTTTTTTCATATTTGTATTTTGGATTTGAACCCAGGGCCTTTACCACTGACCTATATCCCCAGCCCTTTTTGAGACAAGTTCTCATTAAGTTGCTTAGGGCCTCACCAAGTTGCTAAGGCTGGTCTTAAACTTGTGATCCTCCTGCCATAGCCTCCCAAGTTGCTGGTATTACAAAAGTGTGCCACCATACCTAGCCAACATTTTGATCTTAAGGGGCATTAAGCTCTTAGTTTCTAACAGTCTTCACCTCAGCCTATCTTCATCTGCATCCTGGAAATTGTCATCATCTGTGACAGGGATCAGCAAATTCCAGTCTTTGAGAAAAATCTAGTCCAACACCTGTTTTTATAAACAAACATAACTGGAACACAACCATGCCCATTTAATTAATGTCTACGACTGCCTTCATGCTTTGAGAAGTTGTAACAAAAACCCTATGGCCTGAAATGCAGAAAATAATTACTCTCTGGCTCACTACAGAAAAGGTTTATGTCATGGTTTAGGTATGAGGTGTCCCCTAAAATCTTATGTGTGAGACAATATAAGAATGTTCAGAGGTGAAATAATCAGGTTATGAGAGCTGTAACCTAATTGGTGAACTAATCCGTTGATATGGATTAAATGAGTGGTAACTGGGAAGGTGCGGTGTAGAGGAGGTAGGTCACTGGGGGTGTGCCTTTGGGGTTTATATTTTTTCCTTGATGAGTGGAGCTCTTGTCTTCCTGGTTGCCATGTTCTGAGCTGCTTTTCTTTCATCGTGCCCTTCTGCCAAGATGTTCCACTTCACTTCAGGCCAAGAGTTATAGAGTTGTCCGACCATGAACCGAACCTCTGAAACTGTGTCAAAAGGAACATTTTCTCCCTTAAATTGTTTTGTCATGTGTTTTTGGTAAGAGAAATGAAAAGCTAACCAAAATATTTGGTAATCTTTGCTTTGGAAGACATATGCAGATTTGTCACTACTTTCCTTCAAGCTTCCTTCCTCTAAGAACAACTGCTCTTCTACCTCATAGAAACCTTCAATGCTCCTTTCCTTCTGATCCTTCATGGCATTCATGCCTTTGCTTCCTTCTGTAAAAACTTCATGCTAAATCCCTCTAATGACTCTCACCAGATCTTAAATGTCTTTACAGTTAGTTTCTTCTGTTATAGTCACTCTACAAAACTTCATATTTGGCTCTTTCAATTGCCTTTCTTCTTCCTTTCTATACACAAGATCTTCTGTACTGGTGGAGAAATAACACAAGCAGAATAATGATTTAAAAAAAAAAAGACACATTCACATGTAGTCTGGAGATGTAGCTCAGTGGTATAGCACTTGCCTAGCATGCAAGAGGCCCTGGGCTCAATCTCCAGTGCTCAATCTCAACAAAAACAGAATGCAATATTCAAATTTGTCTGGGTATTCATTGTTGGCAAAAACTTCTAATTGGTAACTCTTCCCACTCCCACGACTGATATCCCAAACATCCACAATTCTCTTCAAATCCTTATTCCTTTATCTCTCTGAAGATGCCCCCGTCTTTGTTGGGAATCAGGACATACTATCCCCAAATATAGCACACTCTTTCTCCTGCTTTTCTCCCCTGAAGCTTGGTTACATTGAAATTCCCTGAAAGTAGGTCAAATGACCCTCATTCCAGAGTGGTGATAGTCTATACTTGATGGCCAAGAAGAATCTGAACACAGATCTTTCTAAGCTTCCCAGGTTTATTATCATCAGGTCACACCCTTTTGTCCTCCAGACATACTTTTTTTTCCTGTGGGTGTTTGGGTTTTGTTTCTGAAGTTTCCTATGTCACATAAAACTTTGGTTAAATGAATTTGTTATGCTTCTTTTTATTTTGCTAATCTGACTTTTGTTAAAGGCATAAATCATTACCTTTGAGACAAGTAAGGAAAAGATATTACTTTTTCCTCCCTACATCTTAATTCATAGTGAGAACGGATTAACCATGAACTTTCTCGCTTTAGGCTCAGATAGGAAGAAAGTCGTATCTGTCCTCACCTCTTTTCCTCCAGGCTCTGAAAAATAGGAGTTCCAGGTAATCCCTGGCCAAGAGAGATTAGTTTCATTTCCTCTGGCAAATATCTTATCACACTTATTATTTTCTTTTGTTTATACTTTAAGGCTCTTTCTGAACATACCTCCATAGTTTAATGGAGGTTCAAATCTTTTCTGTATTCTAAAACAAACAAACAAACAGATAAACAAACAAACCCAAACCTGTCCTTTCTGATATTCTATACTGCCCCCCTCCCAAAGCTAATTCACAGGGTTCTTTCAGTGAACCAATCATTAAAAAGTACTCAATTTCCTTGCCACCCCAGGGAATGGGCCAGTGTTTGAGAACTGGCACTGGGCTTGAAGCTCTCAGGCTTCTGAAAGCAAGATGAAATTTCCTACCACTCTCTTATCTTTGAGATCTGGCATTTTTTTTTTTCATCATATATACTACTTAATGGCAAAATTCTTCCAAATATAACAATGTTCCCATCTTTAACTTGACATTTGAAGGTAACACAAAAATATCCTGGGGATCTGCTAATTGACCTTTTACAAAGAGCATATATCATAACTGTGGCTTTACCAAATGGCACTAAAAAAACAGAACAACTTTTAGAAGTGGCTAACTATTTTTCATTCATGATTTGCTCTTTAAAGCTTTGTTGAATGTGATCTAATACATTTATGTAAGGTTTTCTAAATATAAAAACTGAGAATCTAACATTGTCACAAAATTGATGCTTGTAAGATTATTCTAAGCACAGACTGGAGAGAGAGAGTGAGTGAGTGAGTGAGTGAGTGAGTGAGTGTGTGTGTGTGTGTGTGTAAAACAGATATTAGGCCTGTTTGCCCTTTTCACAGTGTGACCTGGGGGGAGTTATAAATTCTAGACTTAGAATTCTCAGCTATCTAATCTAAATTCTAAGCTATCTCCAGAGCACATGATCTCTGTTAGTCCATGCAGTTGCAAGAAGAAAAAGAAATCCATAAAATCTAACACTAAATTCACAAACTTTAACAAAGTGAAAACATATTAGAATGCTACAGCATCTCACAAATATTTACCTTTATATGCTGACTTTAAGGGCAGAAATTATAGTTGCACCCTACTTTAAAAATTTGTACTCCTTCAAAAAAACATTAGAAGGGTATTTACAAAAGGATTATGCTTTATAAAAGCAAATGCTGAATGAATTAAATCAACTGGGATTCCTCCCTATTGACACAAAGTATCAGAGTTTCAGACAAAGCCAGATGTATTAGTAAGGTGATGAAGCTGGCCGTTTGCTTGGCTTTGGGCATACCTCTATTATAGAACTTACAGTGTTTTCTACCAACTGTGATGACCTAAGGGACAAGACCCTGCTCGCCCCCACTGAACCTGCAGAGCAGCACCTAGCTCCTTGCAGGCTGGATCCTCCATGGGTTTACTGGATGAATTGTGCACAACAGCTCTACAAAGCATTTCAGTGGGTTCATTAGCTTGTTTCTCCTCCTTTCTGGAAAAATAACTTGGGAGTAGTTGGGTTGAGGCGACTATATCAATCATTTTCAGAATGAAATAAAATTGTCAAAAGTTGTATTAGTTTGAGACTGGTTTTTAAAACGCTAGAGGCAAAAGTTGCCATTTGTAAACATTCAATCGACAGCTAAAATAAAATAGGTTAATAATTTTGATAATTCTCTTTCATAAAGCAAACCAATTGCAGGGGCCAAATTCCTTGAAACAACAATAAAAGAGCCACAAAAGAGGTCCTTTTTAAAAATTATAACCTGCAAAACATCAGAATAATAGAACACTGCAATAGAGAGAATCTGTGTAAATTAAGTGTGCCCAAAATTCATGCTCTTCTTCTTGGGGAGATTTGACAACAATCAAAGGCGCAGCTCTACTGTGGATGCAGCTGCTAGGAGACCTGAATGCAGAGGAACCAACAGGAGACTGGCAAATACATAACCCAGACCACAAAGACAGAACCAAAAAGTTCTTTTCTTGCTAGTCATACAGAGGGAAGACTTGTCTTTTTTCATAGACAATACCTTTATTTATTTCTATGTGGCACTGACAATTGAACCCAGTGCCTCAAATGTGCTAGGCAAACGCTCTACCACTAAGCTACAACTCCAGCCCAAGATCTACCTTTTCAATCTCCGACTTTCTAGAAATGGGGACAAATCCACAATCACATATTTAGAACAAAATTGGTTCTAAAACTTTAAAATGTTTCCGATTAAACTAAAATAGGAGCAGAACAAAAGACAGTATCGTGTCCAAGGGAGAGGAAAGGGTGGCCTATTTTCATTCAATCAATTGTGCATGTGTTCACATGGCTCCCAGGGTCTTAACTGAATGTGTATTCTCCCTCGTCAGAAAAATCTTTTAAAAATTGATTTATGTTAATTTAGAACATTTTGAGTTTCTACTCTGTGAAATCAAGTGTGAATTCATCCCTCTAGATAACAGCCCATTTGTTTTTTAAGTGTGTCTCATTAAACCCAATGAGATGGAGCATTAAGAACAGTGTCTGGTCTTAAAATACCTGCCTCTGGTATGCTAGAAATTTCAGGAAATTCTTGGTGGCAAAAGCAGGAGTCCGGATGATCCATTGCCGAAGGTCCACTTTATTCTTCACAGTTCATTGTGCCCCGTTGTTTCTTGTGAATGAACTCAACCCCCTGCTTTGTACAACATCTCGTTTTCCTTGACAGGTATCCCAAATTTCCCTACTTCTTACTTCTCCTTCTTCAGACCCCCACTGCCTTGACTAGGTGACCTGGAATTCAATTTATGGGAGAAGACTGGGTCTACCAGAGGGGCCTCTGGGCCGTGTCAGGAGCCCTCTGAAGGGCCCTATGTCTACATTACAAATAATTTCGACATTGCAAATAATTCCAGAACTCCAGACTTCTTTCCCTGAGTTTGGATTATCAAATTTCCTCCTCACATTTGCACTGTGTAAGGACAAAACTCATTAGAATTAAAAAAAAAATTCAAGAAACTTAAGTAAATGAGTGAAAATTAATTTAAAAAGCTGGAGGCCCACTGGTACTAATTTCATGAAGTAAATCATGCCTTACCCCTTCATTAAAGCTGCTCTGAGATTGCTGTTTGTCTTCTATACATCAATTCTGAGTATTTTTCTGGCTTAATTTATCATTCTGTAATAAAATTTCCTAAAAATATTTCTTCTTTCCTAAAATGTTCTCATCTTCTGTGTTCAGCAGCATGATTTCCCTTATGTTTCTCCCATCTCAGACTGCTGCATCGTACCCTTTCTGAACCTTCAGTTCTGTTTAAGGCAACCTATTTTTATGAGTCTGCTAAGAAACATCAAGCTGACGTGACCATTACTGTAACTGAGACCCTAAGACCCCATGAAGCATTTCTCCAGTTTGTTTCCCTTCCCTACTAGGTGCCAGACCCACATTTACAACTGCCCAGTCATCTGTATTCCACAAGTATTTCAAACTTTATAGACCTAAAATTCAATCTTTGACTTTTCTGCCAATCTAAACACCTGAGTATGGTCTTGGACCATGCACATTTAAACACCCACCCAGTCTAGTAAGTCTGTGAGCACTAAATATATAGATCCCCCACTCACCATTCTTACCCTTGCCAGCTCTCATTCTCTTATCTGCAAATGAGTGCTACTACTTCAAGACTCCCTCTACTCTGCCTCCTACAAGGCCTTATTTCTAACCTGAGCACACTTCTTTTCTGTGTAAATCTTGTAATATCCTTTCTTGCCTATCAGGTGAAAACCAAACTCCTTACTGTGGAATGATCTAGCCCCTGCTTATCTTGTCAATTTCTCTTTGTATTTCTCCACAGGTGCCATTGGCCCTAGCCGGTGCAAACCAACTGCAGGATTTAGAGTATGTCATGCTGTCATATTTTCTCTGTCAGACTATTACTTTTACCTAATTTTTCCTATTCTTACTTAGCTTCACAACTCACATTCATTACGATCTCCTCTGTGAACCTTCCTGACTACAGCAGAAGTAGATGCATGGCTCTGCTACCAGAGAATCATAAAACTCTAGTGTTATTATATCAATTATATTTCTTTAAGACCTTATGATGTTTGCTTTCTAAATGCTCTGCAACCTTCTCAAGGCAAAGATTTTTCTTTTCTTGTACATTTTTTACTCCAAGTGATCTGCATGTTGCCAGATACATAAATGCTCAGTAAAAACTGTGGAATAAATAAAGAGATAATGGATGTCACTTATATGGATAGCAGACTTGGTAGTTCTCTCTGTATTTCTATTAGAGATGTTATACCTGGTTCTCCACAGCTCTGTTGATGAAAATAACAAAACTGAAGCCTGAATCAAGCTGTGAATTGTAGTTAACAGAACAAATCCATATGCAACTGTCTGGAACATGGGCATTTTTCTTATCTCTTCTGTTTAGAAGTTGAAGTTAAAAAGAAAATCACTGATTACTGAGTTAAAAGTGCAACAGAATTATAGTACTCAGGCCTTCAGATTCAAAGCAAACAGGCTCCTGTCCTGATTGAGCAACAGGCACTGACACTATTCAATGGAGGCAAAAAGTGATAACTGTTACAGTGGATTTTGTTTTTTGACATTTATTAGTATGTTAGACTCTAATTTGTAGTAACTGATTATCTAATCTTGAGTCAGTTCTTTCATTTTGTTTCAAGAAAGTATATCAACAAATTCTATAAAGGAGAGAGAAGATGGCTCTATTTGCCATGATTGTCCACCCAATGAGGCAAAGTGCTTTGCTATTATAGTCTATTAGCTATGTCAATTGTTTGATAGTTAAAAACCCCAACTTAGCAAATATAAGATGACATGTATAAGCATGTATGTTTCTGGTAGATAAACATATACATATATACACTTATATGTAATTTATTTTCAGTCTTGATAAATTTGAGAGAAAAATCAGATTTGCACATAATTTGGTAACCAACACATACAATCTAATTTAGTGTGTAGCATGCTACCTAAAGGGAAAAACCAGTAACTAATCTTCTCTGGTAAAAGCGCACATTATCTTTATGGAAGAGACCAAAAAGAACTATTACAAAGAACATTTAAGAGTTTGGAAATTTTAGGTTTGCACACAGACCCAAATAAAGCAATTAAGTACTTGTATGTATGAAGAGGATTTCAGAGTTTTACCACAGGCCTTACTGTAGTTACATCACAGAATAACAGAATGCTTACTACAGGAAGGTGTGTGCCCCTACATTGGCTTATTTATTCAGTCCTGGGGACTAACCAAGGGGCACTCTTCCACTGAGCTATATCCTTAACCTTTTTTTTTTTAAACTTTGAGACAGGGTCTTGCTAAGCTGTGCAGGTTACAGGTTGGCCTTAAACTTGCGATCCAGCTGCCTCAGCTTCCCAAGTTACTGGAATTATGGGCATGCACCACTGTGCCCAACCCTACCCTGGCTCTTCAGAGACATTAACTTCCCCTAGATACAAATGAAAAACCTGAGATTTAGAGAGGTTAGATCACCTGAGCAAGGCCACACAAGTAAAATATGGTGAGACTTGGATTCAGACTTAAGCATGTTGATTTCAAATGTTCTGCTTTTTATAATAAGTTTATTTAAAAGAAAGGCTAAATAATATAAGGGCAATGAGCTAAATTTAAACCAGAAATAAAAGAATAAATAATTTCCATAGCAGCGTATTGTACACAAAGCACATAGCAGCGTATTGTTACACAAAGTAACATGCCTTGTGTCATCTGGTTTTTCCCAAAACTTGATAAAGAATGCATTAGCATTTCTCTTTACAGATGAGGAATCCAAGCTCAGGCTGCTGACAGACTTGTGCCCTGCCCCTGAGAAAGATTCCCTGACTCCAGATCAGATAATTATTCTACTTGTAGGCTTTAGTGTTTTGAAATTTAGAGTTATTTCATTGAAGATGCAGACACTGTGGCACTAGGGTAGATCTGCAATCTTCTATTATTTTGTCTAGATATCAATATGAGGCACTGGTTATACATCCCAGTAAAATGGAGGCAGAAAGATCAATGTAGAGAAAGAATGATTCACATGACACATACTTTAAAACAAATTTTTGAGATAAAATTTATGACATAAAATTGACCACTTTAATGTTTATAATATAGTAGGTTTCAATAGTGAAATGATCACTATCCAATTTCAGAATATTTTTATCACCCAAAATAAATTCTCTACCTCTCGGTTCCTATTTCCCCATCATCCCCATCTTATGATGGATATATCATATAATAGAGTCATTCACTGTTTCTAGATGTTTTTTCACTCAACCTAATATTTCAAGGTCCATCCATGTTATAGTATGTATCAGTATTTTATTTCTTTTTATACCTGTACAGTATTCCATTGTTACATACCACATTTTGTTTATCCATTCATTAGTTGGTGGGAAATTTGACTTATTTCTACTTTTATTGGCTATTCTAATGAATTATGATAAGAATATCTGTGTACCAGATTTTGTGTGAACAAACATTTTCTGTTTTCCTGGGTCTATGCCCAGGAGAACTGTTGGGTCATATAGTAACTCTATGTTTAACTTTTTGAAAATTTGCCAAACTTTCATTCCTGTACATTTTTCTATATATTTTTTCCACTTAATGGAATTGGTACAGAAATAGTCAATTTTTCCAGTCAGTAGAAGTTGTCAATAGAAAAATTGTACCCTTTCTAATGGGCATCATTAAAGGAAATGTTTTTTCAAGGTAACAATGCTGTTCCTTACAGTAGTGATGCAACCAGAATAAAGAAAAATTTCTATGGATTTTTGCACAAAGAATGATATGGAATCTTGGCCCCAAATAAAACAGCAAATAAACTACAGAACATATAAAACTAATGTTCTCCAATATCAACTTGTCCTTCATTTGAAGGTATACAGAGAATCATAATTTTTCGCTTTTTTAAAATTAGGAGAAGCCATGAGTAGTTGTGGCCATACATCCAAAACAGAGATAGTGATTGTAGGCTAAAGCATTTATCTGCTATTGCTCTGCTCTCCAGCTCTAATATTTTAACTGTATGATGAACCTTGAAGACCTGCAGTGAGAGGTGCATCATAAAATGTCAGAGCTTTCCATTTGCTTGGGTCCCTGAGACATGAGCTGAGTTTTTATTAAACCACCAAGATTATGCTGTTGTAGTTATATTAGAAATTGCTATCCTATACTGACTGCTATGCCAAGTAAACTTATGTGTGAATGATTCTGGTTATGAACTATAGTATATGATTATTGCCAAATAGGTTTTCAGTATGTTATTTTTATCAGACTATTACAAACTGTGCTGGGGGTGTACCTCAGAGTTAGAGAACTTGCTGAACATGTATGAAGCCCTGGGCTCAATCCCCCCACCACACACACACGTATTATCAACTGATCATTCGGTGTGTTGACACATATTACACATGTAGGTCACAGAGCTTTACTGAAAAGAATAGTAAATTAAAACAATATAGGAACACATTTGTCTGGGGTTAATCACTTCTTGAAAACTATTTTATAAGCCTGATTTTGTCTTTGAGATTGTATTTGTATAAGCATTGATGTGTCCTTGAAAAAGCTGTAAAATACACATTCCTCCTCCAAATGCACTGCACCCGTCACACAACTTGACATGAGAAGCCGATTTTTGAATAGTGCTCCTAACATGACCTCTTCTAGTTATTGAGAACTTTTTGACATTACAAGACATACAGTACATAGAGTCCTTTAATAATTGTACCATTTAGGATCAACTATAGTGTCAAATTTAAGCACGATACTGAGGAATGCATCTCTTGATTAGTATTGCATTACTTTTGAACATAATGCCAAAATTCTTAAAGTGAGATGTTCATAGATATCCCTCCATATATAGAAACTGTAATCACAAATATTATCTTTATTTTTTCCAGTGGAAACAAAGAGATATTTAAAGAAGGAAATATTTATGTAGTTTCTTAGTTAATGTTTGCTTAAAATATTATTGTAGCTTTATCCTCACCCCAAATATGCTTTTAAAAATACTCCTCAGAGGGCCGGGATTGCGGCTCAGTGGTAGAGCACTTGCCTCGCATGAGGGAGGCACTGGGTTTGATCCTCAGCACCATATATAAATAAATGAATAAATAAAGGTCAATCAACAACTAAAAAAAAAATTTAAAAAAATACTCCTCAGAGCTAGGCATGGTGGTGCATGCCTGCAATCACAGGTATTTGGGAGGATAAGGCAGGCAGATTGCAAATTCCAGGCCAGTCTTGGCAACTTAAGGAAGCTTTGTCTCAAACAAAACAGTTACTCCTCAGATAGCTAACTTAAGACTATATAGTTTTTTACTATGGAGTAATTCCTGACTTTAAAAAAGAATGATTTGGTAAGTAGTTAAAAATAGTTTCTAGTTTATATATTTAGAAATGAGAATCAATTTTTATTCAGAACAAAGTAACTTTTTAATGTTTGGAATATCACAAACTGAAATCTGATCTAGTATTTGGCATTCTTTGTAAATGGACAGTCACATTGCCTTTAATATATTTCCTTAAGTCAACATAAAAAAGAAGCTGCTTTAGCTCAATCCACAATAGCTAAACTGTGGAACAAACCTAGATGCCTTTCAATAGATAAATGGATAAAGAAACTGTGTTATATATACAATGGAATATTACTCAGCATTAAAAGAGAATAACATATGGCATTTGCAGGTAAATGGATAGAACTGGAGAATATCATGCTAAGCGAAATAAGCCAATCTCAAAAACCCAAAGGCGCCAAATGATCTTTCTGATAAGTGGATGCTGATCCATAATGTGGGGAGGGCATGGGAAGAATGAAGGAACTTTGATTGGGCAAAGGGGAGGGAAGCAAAAGGAAGGGGCATGAGGGCAATGGTGGAATGAGATGGACATAATTACCCTAGGTACATGTATGACTGCACATGTGGTGTGACTCTACATCATATGCAACCAGAGAAATGAAAAGTTGTGCTCGATTTGTGTACAATGAATCAAAATGCATTCTTTTGTCATATATACCTAATTAGAATAAATTAATATAAAAATTAAAAATAAAAAGAAGCTGCTTTAAATGAGCACTTTGTGTTTTCCTGAGAAAACAGTTTTTAATATTGTCTTTTTGGCACCCCTTTTTATTAGTTTGTTTACTGTGGTAATTGATGGATCTATAGTTAAATGTTGCCCAAGCATCTCCCTGTGCATCAAGGAAGAAGCCTGGTAATCAAATCTTTTTATGTTTTATACCAAATGCAATCATACCTAGCACTAGGCTTATCAGATATGTTTCACACAAAGACAATAAAATCAAAAGGAAAAATACATTTTGGTTTATACTGCTTTGCTTATCAGTTTTTCCACTGTTGCTTGGTTCTAAGTTTTGTAGGAAATTGTATGTTTGAAAGTAAAGGAGCAAGTGAGTGTTGTTTAGAGGATAAGAGAAACAGTAGTCCCTTGGAGTCTGAGAACGATGTTTAATTTGGAAGCTGTATTGTGTGATAGAGATGAAATGAGAAAGCTCAGAAATCATTCCCCTGGGTATCATGTCCTGTGATGCCAGCAACTTTGTCTAATCTAATCATCATGTACTCTGACAATGATAAAATTCATAAAATTAAAATAATTCAAGGTGGATGAAAGCAGTTGTAATCAATAGAGTGGTGTTAGGGATAAATCAAAACACTAATGTCAGCACACAGTGATTCTTTAAGTAAAATATTCAGGTGCATATGTATAATTCATCTCCTAATTAGAAAGCTGAGGAGAGAACAGCTTTCATGGTCTACATTTTTTCATTTGAGTGTTCAGAGATAGTCTAATTTGCCTAAAGGGTATATTGCTTTGTAAGTACATTGCATCTATATTTGCTTCTTGCCTTAAATGACTTTTTTTCGTGTTCATCTACCTGTGTAATAGAGGCCTCAAAACAATTACACCAAACAAAACCAAATTACCTCAATTCAACATAGAACAGATGCTCTACATAACATGTAGATAAGATCATTCTGCTCTTAGGAAAAATAAGCAGTTGAATACCTTAAAATATTTTAGATGGTTTTGCTTTATCTTAGGCACTGCTTTTATATTAAAGAAGTTCTACAGATGATCTCTAAAATGGTGGTGAAATAATTTACTGAGCTGAATATAGGCAAGTGAAAATAAATGAACAAAATTAATAAAATGAAAAACAAACTTAAGTCCCAACAGACTACAACTCACAAAAAAAAAAAGGTACCTCAGAAAAAGAATCTCCAGCTTCACTGAATGAGGGAAAATATGCCAAAATATGCATTTTTAGATCTACTGGCCTTTGATGATAAGAAATTATTGTTTACTTTCCCAAAGTGTATGTGCCATCCTCTGCTGGCAGCAAAAACATCATCCTCCATGATTGTTAAAATTCAGAATGAAGACATAGTAGCCTAGAGCTTGGTTCTGGAGAAAGACCTTGCTCAGTGAAAACCTAGTTCTATAGCTGGCCAAACTATGTGATCTTCCAAATTCATTTAACCTCTTTAAGCCTCAGAATCAACTGGTAAAATGGGAGAAATAAAAACATCTACCTGGTAATAGTAAACTGGTAAATGGGAGAAGTGATAGCATCTGTCTTGCTGACAGACAAAACAGAGAGCCTTTAAAGCTCTTGGTGATTGGCACAGTGTTAACCACATAACAAAAGGTGGCTGCCCTGAAGGAACAGATGAACCTTTGCTAAAACCACTCATTTGGAACAAACATAATGAAAGGCAGCTGTTTTATTGGTTTTAAAGTTCACATAAACAGGGCAAATGCAAGAGATTTCAACAATTCTCCCTTCCAAAGTTGGAGGTAAAATATTTAAGGCAGCCACAGTGCTTACCACCTACAAAGTTGACCTTAGACTTCTAATGACTATAAAGTGAACTAAACCATGAAACTAGGTGGAGCGATTTCGACTTATTTGTCCTTCCTGTTAAGGAGAACCACCCATAAACATCCCATAAAATTAAGATTCCCTAGTTCCACTATTGTGCCAAAGATTGCTTGTTGTCTATACATTAATTTTTATCCTCCTCCTTTGTAAAATAATTTTTTAAAATACCTTTATTTTATTTTTTTTATGATGCTGAGGATCAAACCCAGTGCCTCACACCTGCGAGGCAAGCGCTCTACCACTGAGCCACAACCCCAGCTGGTATAAGAAATTCTTAATTGGATACACTGTGACTCTACCTTGATCTCCGGAATAAAAACATACATCTCCAAGTCCCGATTACAACTGACATGGCAATGAAACTAATTCTGGCTAATGAGAAGCATTGCATAGGATTTCACGAAGACGTCAAAAGGAGCTGATTCACCTGGAAAGTGTTGCTTTTTCTACATTCTCTCCTGGCTTTCATAAACATGATGGTGGAGCTCATGCAGCCACCCTGGATCATGTGCTGGACTTGTGAAAGACACGTATCAGGGACAGCAAAGGATGGGAGCCTGGATCCTAGATGACAGAATAGCACAATTTGATCCCAATTCCTGCCTTTTTGAATTTATTTTACTAGAGAGAGGGAGAAATCTCTTTTTATCTGAAGCCATTTTTATTTAAGTTCTCTGTCATTTACAGCCTAACACAATTCCTAACTGATACTAATAATTTTACATATACTTACACACACACACACACACACACACACACACACAATTTCCTTTATAACTACATTCTGATATACCAGCTTCTGCTCAGACTTCAGCATCTCTTTAAAGATAAGGGACTTAGGTATTGTTCAAAATGTGAACAGATACTGCCTACTTCTAAACAGAGGCTATGATGTCACATCTTGTTTTCTTAATAGCTGGCACCTGGTTAGTGTTCAGTAATGTGTGCCCAGTGAAATAATGAAACTGGGAAACGGTCCCTAATAGACTCTGAACATTTGACTGCATATTGGTAATGCTGATTGGCCACAGCACCTCAGTTGATGCCCACTGGTGAATGTGGCATGTAGCAAACACACTGGTCCTTTCAAAAACTTGGGTACCATGAAAAGTGACCTAAAACTATAACAGAGTTAATGTCTCACCTCATTAACCCACCCACCAACAGCCTCCATGCCCATGCACTGCTTCTCATTTGTGCAAGGTAAGCTCAGTAATGACAAAGTCAATGAGGGCTCCAGCTTGTCATACTTATTGGCTTGTGAACTTATTTTTTGAGATGCTCATGACCGTATCCATTGTAACTTGGCACATCTCTGCTTGAGATAGGAAGTTGTTCCTTTGTAACTCTTCCTAACAGAGAATCTGCATAGTGAAGCTTCTTCTCTCCCTCCTTCCTTTTCTTCTACCACTTGTTATCCTGACTCTTTTCTGACAGATAATTACTAAGTTTGTCCCTCTTAGAGTCATGTAGATTTGTGTTCATTTGAATTTCATTTATGTGTAAATTTCTTAACCTTTTCTGGTATCTGTTCAATTTGTGGCTTTGGTCTGTCAATACTTTATTCTTCAAAGATCTTGCAGATCCTGAGTAACTTTCAGCAGTATATAGCTACTCCCCTCTTTGCTTCCTGGTGAGATTTTAAGGCTTTGTTGACTATTGGAAAAAAAAAATAAAGTCTCTCAGAGTGGTAGTGTATACTATTTTACTTTAATCTCACAGCTTAATATCTTTGGATTCCTGTGTCTTTCCATACTTTATTTGAAAATGCAATGAAAACTGTAGTTAGGCTTTGTCACTCCAGCACATGTCATCATCCTATCATGTTCTCTGCTTTGGTCAGCTCACTTCCACCAGCTCACTGCTTAGCCTTTTGGAATAATCCAGGAATCAGGCATTGGACAGGGAGTAGTTACTGGAATTCAAAAGACATTATTATTTTAATATAATATTGGATGACAGGCTTTTAAAAAATGCTGACTTTCTCTATTGCATTGATAAGGTTTTCAATAGTCTAGGTATTAAAGCAAAAATAGGTCAGCCTCTGGATATTAACAAAATAATTTTTTAAAAAAAGTACAACAGTAACTACTTTTGGAATTCTTCTACAGTTGAAATGAGCCATGGCACTATCAGCTCACGTAAAGGTGGAAGACCACTTTGGTTCCTATCAGAATTCCAAACATAAAAAGTAATGATATTAATTTAGGAAGTTTATTCTAATCATATATAGCAAGTCAAAACAAAAGCCTCCACATTTGTATAATGTGAAGGGAGAAAATAAAGTTAACAAATGAATTATATCTGTGCCAACATTAGTACGCTAATCACCAAGAATTGAGACATTCATTTATTTATTTATTTGTTTATCCACTGTGCAACATTCAGTTGTGTAACATATTAGTTTATGTGTATATGGATAATATGCATTTCTGTTCAATTTGAATATATAGGACAAAATTTGTTGCTTTGGGAGGTAAGTCTCTATCTTTAATTTTAAATCTTCACTAACCTTTTGTGAAATTATCTATTGCTACAATAACATATTAATCTTAAAATGTTGGACATAAAAAGCAGGAACAGCTATATCTTTAGGCCTCATAATACTCAATGTTTATACAAACACTAATCAATTAAAATTAAATATTCCATTAAATATCCCCAAGTAGGCAAATTAGAAAGTGCTAGCAAGTTCTTTCTATGAAACATCTTTTATTCCTGATTTAAGACTTATCAACATGGATATATGATGAAAAAATTGGAACAGGCTTAAGGGAAACCAAACAACAACAAAAAAAGGAGAATGAGAATTTAAAAACAAATTCTGTCAATTGAGCTAACGGCAGTGACTTTATATGTATGATACTAATATTTATAAAAATGTAAGCCCTGCACATATTTGGAGTGTAAAATTTGAGATTTTATTAATCTACCTATAAGTTGGCCCTAATATACAGCAACCACTTCCAATAAATTTGCTCTGGAATGATTATGCCACAGAAGTGACATAATCGTCAATGCTAAATGCCAAGAGTGAGGTTTCCACAATGACTGTTAAATATGCAATACAGATGCACATATGGAAAACCACCAGTTACACTCAAAGTGTCAAGAGAAAAGCAGGGGAATGCAGAGTAGATTTCTATTATCAGATATCTAGTACACGGAATATTTAAGGCATGCTGAGCTTTGAGTCATTGATCACTGAAAATTAAGTACTTCTACACAGTTTAAAAATAAGTTTTCAAAAAGCACTTTTCTAAAATGATACCATCAACTATTTCCCTGAATGAGGAATCAATAAGAATTATATTCTTTACCTTTGTGTTAAAATATATATTATAGACAATTAACATACAAGTGCCTTTCTCTTCTACAGACTAAAACTTCTCTGAAGATAAGAACAATACCTGACATACATTTTATCTTCTATCATCTCAGAGCAATGAACTGTTCAAAAATGTTATCAAATTCATTTCAATTACAAGAGGAAGCAGGTTTAGGAAGGAATACAAGGTGTGTGTGCATTTGGATAAGGAAAGGTGCAAAAAGTGGTTACTAATTATGTAATGCTACCTGTTATGAAGTTTGTAGGAGAGAATTAGGTTGGTAAACAGAAGTGTCTTGATCAGGCATTCAGTTACTTGATGTTAGTGTTTTCAGGGGAAATAACTTAGGCTATGGGGCAGAAATAAAAATGAACCAGTCTCTATTATTGTTCTAAGAGACTGGTCAAATTTCCCTTGACAGGCCTAAAGTCCTGAACATTACCCCTACAAAGTATGACTATAATCAGTTGTAAATCTGACTAAAATACACACTATTCACAGTATAACAAATAAAATGTGAAATGATTACAAAAGTCTTGTGAAAATTCTGTCTCAAGAAATTACTGACTTGCTTGAGGATTGGTGCCTGCTTTAGAGAATGAAGAGGACTTGTCCATTGAATGCGCCTCAAAGAAGATAACACACCTGTGACTGTGTACTGCCACTATGAAGGATATTTTCTTGGGAAGTAGCAAAGGAAGGGTCCATCAGAAGCATTTGCCTGGTTATACTCACAAAGGATGGTGCCAACTGACAGGCAACTCCCACAACTGTCTACTGTGCTTCCTATGTGGGGTCCAGACTAGATATAGATGATATGTGTGTATATGTGTGTGTGTATATACATACATATATATATATATATATATATATTTTTTTTTTTTTTAATAAATCTCACCTTAAAAGCAGAAGGCTGAACCACAAAATGTTGTTTGGCATTACCTTGGAAAGAGAATGATGGTTATGGTCTAGCACTTTCTCCGTGAATGCTTCCTCTGTGTATGCAAACTTCTAACATTTCTTTTTGAAAAGAATCAGAAGTAAGCCTAGGAGAACAATGTCAGTCACTTCTAATTTTCACAAAGAACAGGGATTTATAAATCTGGTCCTTGCACTTCTATACTGGGCGTTAATTTCCTTTCATAAAAGTCTGTCAGAGTTTTATTCAAGTCACTATAGTATGGTGATTAATCTCACCTTGCCAGAAATCAGACCTTCTGAGAAGGTAAAGTGATTGGAAGTGATTTTACAAGAGAAGGATTTTATAATCTGTATCTGTTTATGAATCTGTGCACGAGCACAGAACTTCATTTGTTATATAATGAACTCTGACTATAAAATATCTCTGAAAGAGCATTTGGTTTGCCTTAAGCCTGTTCCAATTTTTATCACTTAGTACTTGATTTTCAGGGGAGAGTTTTTTAAAAATAAAATCCCAGTGTTTAAATACCCAACTCTTTAGTATGTGGAACTTATAAATCCTTCGCTTTGCTTCTTGGGTTAACTGACACTTCACACTTCTTTGCAAAAATTAGAATTTGGATAGTATAAACACATAATCAAAGTTCAAAGGCTATTTATTTAGGTGCTGGCAACTGACCTAGGGCATTCTGCTACTGAGCTATATCTTCAACCTTATTAATTGATTGATTGATTGATTGATTCATTCATTCTTTTATTTTATTTTTCATTTTAAGACAGGGTTTTGCTGAATTGCCTAGGCCGACCTGGAATGATCTCCTACCTCAGCCTTCCAAGAAGTGGAGACTACAAGTGTGTGCCACCATACCTGGCTCAAAGAAAGGCAAGCTATAAAAAGAAGGAGGTGGGTACCACAAAGTGGCTCTGCGAATTACAGTATATCAGCCTAGGGAAGTCATGTAAATTCTTTGATCCCTAGTATTCTTATCCACATAACAGAATAATAATAATTTCTTTCTTGGGAAAAATTTAAGGGCAATGTAAAATAATATTCATGAAGAATGTGACATGAAGTAAGGACTTAATTAACAGAAACTTATTATTTTAAAATAAAAGGCACGCTTAGAATTAGGCCCCTCCACCTTCCTAGGTTTATCAGCTGGGACCATGTAGCCCCCACTTAATAGCCATAAAACTGAACTGATCAATTGCAGTTCCCCTAAATCTTTGCCTTTAACATTTAACCAACTGACTTTTAGTGTCTCCAGAGATACCTCTGTCCCCATGATCACCATTATGAAATAGGTGAAGATCTGTATCCTTCTCTGGGGCTGTCAGATTCTTCTTCCAATCTACACCCCAAGGTCAACCAGCAGTCTCTCATAAAGTACAAATGTGACAATGCTACCCACTGCCTGGTGGTGTTGAATGGTTCCTTCCCACCCAACTCTTGACTTGGTGCCTATGACTGACTATAAATGTGTATAAATACTTTTTCTAAAATGCTGTATTCTTTGCTGAATTATGTGGAATTACATAATAATCAATTGCTGATTGTCAACTACTAAAACTAGGTTGTTTACATGACTTCATTTTGTTAGTATTATTTATCATATTTATTATCATACTTGGTTATTACAGTCTAAAAAACATGTCAGACACTCTTTTTTTAAAAAAAAATTATTTACTTGCTTACATTAGGAAAACACTGTTCAGTTACTATGATGTAGCAAATCTAGGAGTCACTGAAGCATGACCTAAACCACCCTGTGACTACTCCCCGACATCCACAGCCCACCCCCAGACCTTCAGGCCTGACCAGCTGGGTCTGCCAGCTTGCCCACAGTGGCCATTGCTAATCAGGCTGTAGCCTTGATTAGAAAATGTAAATTTTGAAGAAAGCAGACTTAGAAACTGCCTAGACTGCTAATTCTTTTATAGCCATAAAGTTTATCAAACTTCCCAATACACATACCTAAGTTCTAGGATGAAAATTATAACAAAAAAAGGTTCTTCAGTCAGCACTCTCTACTTTCTATTGAAACCACCTTTTACCTATACACCTTGCCCACCAGAATAACAGTTTTTAAACTTACTTTAACTGAAGAGATTCTATTAATGCGGTGTTAATAGATTGTATTACGAGCTTCATTAAAAAAAAAAGCTTTTTTTAAAAAAAAACTTGGTTCATAGCAGTAGTTATTTTCCTGCCTTTCAGACAGGTAAAGCATAGTAAGGGACATGTGAGGATACTACTAACAACACAAACCAGACTGTTTAAATGTTACTACACGAATCCTGTCACCGTCAATGGAAGTATGAATTACAGGAAGATCATCTTCATTTTTATTAAACTTAGAGAATAGTTGAGTTTTTAGGCACCTCATTTAGTATTTATAATTTCTTTTCTTGGATTTTATTATAAGGAAATAAACTGTAGGTTAGGATTATAGTCTACTGCAATCATAGTACTAGATAGTTAACTCCTTCTGTTTGCACAGAAAAATATGAGGATGCTTTTTTAAGGGGAGTTATGTGGTATATGAACAAAACTCCAAGTTGGTTTTATTTGTTTACAGCACTGACCAGAAATCGAGAAGGAGAACATAAGTCTTATGGACCGAGATACGTGTTTTTTTTTCCTCTTTACCTTTTTAACAAATTTATAAGAGCTTTTATCAAAACTTTTGAGTTCAAACGGAATGGAAATGACATCTCAAAGAAGAATATAAGTGATAGCAAATACTAAGTGCTGTTCTGATTATGTGTCTGCTATATTTAACAGAAGAGTAGGGAAAGGGTCTCCAGATTTATATCCCTAAAATTATGTTTCTAGTGAGATTTTAGATCCTGGATTCCTCTTGCTCAGAGTACTGTCTGTCTGTAAAGCATTTCTTCCCATCTGTCATCCAGTCAATCATTCAGCCTTGTCATTTCCTTCCAAATTATTTCTCAAGTCTGTCATCTCCACTTCCACCATCAAGGCCTAGTCTACTAAATTCTTTTAACTTATCCTCTTTCATCACCCTTTGTCCTTCTCTAATTGATTCTCCACTGTGCAGCCAGAGTGATTTTTTAAAAACAATTTATGTCATTTTCATCCTACCACCATTTGAAAGCTTCTTGTATTCTAAAATGACATTAAACATTCTCATGGTTTATGAGAGCTTGGTACATCCTGCCACTGAATTGCTATCTGCCTATCTTTGTGCCATTCTCTGGCTTGCTTGCTATAACCCAATCTCTCTGCTCCATTCCTTGAAGAAACTCTACTCTGTGCTTAGGACCTGCAGAAATGGCATGACACTCACCCTTCCCAGAACCTCTCTATGTAGTCCCTTTGCCTTTCTGGTTTCCCAAGAATCCCTTGTCAAATGCAGAAGATAAATAAGGCTTTAAAAGGGAATACTGCCATTGTGAGGGCTTTGTCAAGTCCCTGGCCAAAAGGCCAGGCATCAAAATAAAAAGGTCATGGAGAGATCAAAGAATAATTTGCCCTGAAGATGGTCAAATAATTAAGGCTCTTACATCCAAGTGGACAGAAATTCTTCAACACTGGAGGATAGACTCCTCCTCTCCAGATGTCAAGTTCAGCAGTGGGTATTTAAGTGCTAGCAAAAGATATATACAATCATTTGGAGATCAATATAATAAAGTTGTGTGGGCTTTCTGTTTCAACTCTTATTTACCTTTTCAACTATTTTATATATATTTATTTCCATTTCAAATGGGCCTATGAATAGTAGTTAACATGTATTTTCTTCTGTAGTTTGATCAACATTAACTCAAGGCATATTTACCTACACCATCAGGCTCAAAAATTGAAATAGGTTAATTTTCAAGGAAATCAATAAAAAATATGGACAACAATGGAAAATTTCAATTAACAGTATACTAGTACATTCATTTTCAAGTTGTTAAGAATTATTGGAAATAAACATATTATCACCAGGATGTCAAAACTGGAAAAAGAAATAGGGATTGACAGGATTTTTTCACATTTCTAAGGTTGAATACATAAGTTTTATTATTGAATATGACAGTATTGTAGTGCCCATATCAATGATGGGTAATACATCATGCCAAGGCTGGAAAAAAAAGAAAAGACAATGTAGTAAATGCAAAATTTTTATTATTATTTTGTAAATGAACTTTGAGAGGACTAATTAGGGTCACCACCATAAGTAGGTCTACAGATGAAGCCACAGTTTGTCAATTGGTATGTTTAAGAACTTCACCTATAGAGCAAACCATGAAAATATCACTATAGAAGGAGAACTACATCAACTATCTTTGTACTCCTGGTTTAACTAGGGGAAGGAAGGGAGGGAGAGAGGGAATAGAAGGAAAATGGTATTTAAAAAACCTGAAGCATTATGGAGAGTGTTTCTAAAGTACATCCCATTGTTTGGGTTAGGAAGACCTGGAGGAAGGAAAAAGAGTAGCTTTAAATACCTTGGCAGATGATTCTGGATAAGACTATGAACTGAGACATATTAAAAGGACAAAGTGCAATGAATTAGAGGCACAGTTTCTTTGGCCAATTTCTACTCAGATAGTATCTAAAATATGGTAAGAAATGTATTGTGGTAATGCGCCAACCATTATTCAATCCATAAAATTAACTGTCCAAGTCATCTTAACTGACAAAGTATCTCCCTGGTCCAAGACAAGAAGAACAGAGTCTGAAAGGAACATAGAGACAAGCTGTGTGCCAAGCTGTGTGTTTTCAAAAAGGATGGTCCAAATGAGGCTCAGACAAGAGAAGTCTGAAAGAATAAGTAGTCAGTGTGCCCTACGAAAAGAACAGGACTTAGAACTGCTGTTTCCTTAATTATAAGATAAGAGGCTTAAATTAGGTTATATCAAACACCTTCCTTCATGAGGAGTTTGTGATTCTATGATGGGAAAAACACATGAAGAATGGAAGGTTCTCTCCACTTGATTAGTGAACTACCAGTGAAATTGCAAAAGTAACCAAAGTTCCAGTAACAATCTTAGTTATGAACCAGATGTGATCTGTGTCTGCATCTTAATTACCATGTATAAATGGTGATTCTCCACTCCAGAACTCTCCTTCAATTACAGGCCAGTATGGCCACATATCTATTCAGTGTCCCTACAGTAGATGCTTCATGGACACCTAAGATTCCACATGTCCCAAATTGTACCCATGGTCTTTCCTCATCCAAACATTCCATTTAATTTCCATGATCCTTTGCATTCACTACACCGTCTTTTCCTTTTTTCACAGCCTTGTCTACCTGATTCTTCTTAAAGAAATTTGTAATTACCCTAAGACTCTTCTTTTATGTCCATAAACAGTTACTTATTTTTAATTTCTGTTGATTTTTCTTTCCTGAGTATATCAAGAACCTACCTACCTGTTTTTCTTCAATATCACCACCGCAATCTAGGTATCTACCATGTCTCTCATGGACAACTCAAATCGCCAATGTTTGTAGATAAACACAAGCCTTCTGAGTACCCACATGCCCTACAAAGAGTTTAGAATTGGAATTTGGGGCAAGTTGCTCCTTGGTTTAAAATACCTCAAAAGGTTTATGTTCTTAGACTAAAGATCAGAAACCTTTTAGGTTCTACATGATCTGTCTTAGACCTACCTTAACAGCCTAATCTTACTCATCTATAATCTCATTAGCTTGCTTTCAGTTCTGTGCACTTGTCAAATCCCTTAATGCTTTGCATGATCTTGGTATCTGCTATTCCTTCTACCTGACATGCTCCACTCCCCACTTCAGAGCTCAATTCAAAGTTTGCATTGTCAGACTGATGTTCTCTGAGTCCAATAATCCCAATCTTACCTATTATAATAGTTATTAATTATAGCAAGGGCTATACTATTTATTAAGAACTTACTATATGCAAGCACTATTTTAGGAACTTTCCTGTATATTTGAATTACTTTTTCCTTTGATTGACTATTCTTCTAGGGGTGGTTCCTCCCTTTGCTGGTTTTTACTTTTATTCTTCATTTCTTCTTCATGAAATATCTTATTGAGTATGTTTTGTAGTGCAGGCTTTCTAGTTGTGAGTTCTTTGAACGTCTGTTTATCATGGAAGGTTTTTTATTTCATTATCAGTTTTGAAGCTTACATTTCCTGGGTATAGTATCCTTGGCTGGCATCCATTTTCTTTGAGAGATTGGTATATATTGTTCCAAGACCTCCTAGCATTGAGTGTCTGAGTTGAGAAATCAGATGAGATCCAGATTGGTTTCCCTCTAAATGTTACCTGTTGTTTATCTCTGGCAGTCTTTAAAATTCTATCCTTATTTTGTATGTTAGGCATTTTCATAATCATGTGCATTGGTGTGGGTCTGTTGTAATTTTGTACATCTGGGTTCCTTTAAGTCTCTTGTATTTGATTTTCCATTTCATTCTTTAGGTGTGGGAAAGTTTCAAATATTATTTCATTGAAAATACTGTGCATTCCTTTGATTTCTATCTCTGAGCCTTCATCTATCTCAATAAATCTTAAAGTTGGTCTTTTCTCATTATTCTATATTTCTTGAAAATTTTATTCATAGTCTCTTAACATCTTTTCTCCAGGATCAACTTTATTTTCAAGATTATATATTTGTCTTCATTGCCTGAAACTCTATCTTCCAAGTGATGTAGTCTCTTGGTGATGCTTTCCACTGAATTTTTAATTTGGCTTATTGATTAACTCAGTTCAAGGATTTCTGCTTGAATTTTTTTGTTGTTGTTCAGAATATATTAAACTGGTCTTTCCCTTCCTGTGTTTCCTCTCTAATTTCACTCCTTACATCATCATTTACCTTGCATATCAGTTTAATTATGCACATTCTAAATTCTTCTGACATTTCTTCCACTGTGGGTCAGATGGATTGTGTTATTGGAGTATTTTGGTTTGTTTGGGGTGATTTTTTTCCCCATGGTTTTTCATGTTGTTTGTGTGTTTATCCATCTAACAGTATGGATCTGAGGCAGTAGGGTTTCTACCTTGTGGACTTAAGAACATTTCCAGTACCTCACTGTTTAAGGGGAGACAAATAATAACACAAAATAATGCAAACAATATACAGCATTAAAGCAAATCCTGCAATAATGTCTACAATGTTGTCACAATGAACAGAAATGATATGATCAATTATTGCTTAAAATAAAAACAGTGTGTTTGCAAAAGGGTTACAATTTCAAATTGTAGACAGACAGAAAACAGAAGCGATAAAGGATATGATTATGAGGGAGGAGGAGAAAAGATAGAAGTAAAAACTAAATAAAGAGTGAAAAAGAATACCAGAGATTGGCTGTTAGCAGAGAAGAGAGAAAGAAAATCAAGGGAAACAGGTAAGAAAAATAAAAAATAAAAATTTTAAAAACTAAAAATGAAAGAATACAAAACAAAATTGAATTATATTAATCAAACATTCTAGTCCTCAAAAACCTGATCCATGAAAAATAACTAGCTTCAAAAATGCTACAAATGAGAAAAAAAATATGAATATGTATAAATGTCATGAACCATTAAGATCACAATTAAACAGAGAAAAGAAAAAAAGAGGAAGGAAAAAATAGATCTTGATGAAAAGTTAAAGAATTGTTTCCCTTGGAGTTCAAAAGATTCTTAGCTTCTCTTCTTAGCAGTATTAGGTGGGGTTGTCTGGAGTGTAATGTTCTACCCTCAGGTGAATTGCTCGAGTGAGAGAGGGAATATCATAGGCAGATTTCCTGGAAGCAGGGTTTAGGCTTAGGTGGGCTCTTCACTGAATACAAGTTGGTCTGGAGATCTGAAGTCAGCACATCTCCATGGCCCAGAAATTACAGTCTATGCTGGAAGACTGCACCCCAGGGATCTATGCTGGGTTCCAGTCGTGTAGTGGAGGAGCCAATTCTTAATCCCATACGTCACCTGGGGACCCCACATTTCCTGGTCTCAGTTTCAGTCTCCAAATTCAATCTCTCCCACTTCTGCATTAATTCCTGGTCAGGTGCATCTCTCCCAGCCAATCCTGCAAGTAGCCAGATTGGAGGGCAGAAGGAAAGCCAGGTGGGTTTCTGTGACTAATCGTCTCCATGTTTGATTTTCCCCTAGTCACTTTGGCATACCCTATGTCATGCAGTGTGAGTTTGCCAGGCCTGTATTTTGGACCAATCTTGGATTTGCCAGGAATCACCTCCCCCAGTTCAGGCCCCTCAGTTACATCTGCAAAATGGTTCCTTTTTCTCTTCTCTGCAGACACCTGGAGAGATGGCAGCTTCTTCCCTGCACAAGGATATTGTACAGTGTGTCTTTCAGTTTAGTTGGGCAGTGTCTTTGATCTCTAAACTCTCTATACCCAGATATGCCTCTGGCCTCCAAAATGTGGGTTCCTTTAATTCCCTTATCCCTCCATTCTGATTGTGGAAGGACTGCTCTGGATGGTTTTTCTGGCCAAGCAGCAGCTGTGGCTCAGGATTTTTTCCTTTATTTTTAAAAATTAATTAACTTGTTTATTTTGGGGTACCAGGGATTGAACTCAGGGGCACTCAACCACTGAGCCACATCCTTCAGCCCTATTTTGTATTTTACTTAGAGACAGGGTCTCACTGAGTTGCTTAGGGCCTTGCTAAGTTGCTGAGGCTGGCTTTGAACTAGTGATCTTCCTGCCTCAGCCTCCCAAGCAGCTGAGATTACAGGCATGTGCCACTATGCCCGGCTCCTTATTTTATTATATCCAACTTCCCTAGTCCCCAATCTGCTCTGAATGTCTAGTATTAAATTACAGTAATATCCCCTACTTTTTTTGTTGTTGTTGTTAGTTCACCCACCTTGCTTGGAAGCTACCTATCTGCTTTCTTGATTTCACACCACAGAGCAGTCAGGAAAGTGACTTTCTCTCTTCTGCCATCTTGAAACTTTGTATATTATGTTCTTAAGACTGATATGAAACCAACCCATCTTTTAAATCTCTGTTATTTCCTCAAGGTCTTATGTGTATCATTCTATAGGGAAAGCATACTACCTACAATTACAGTATGAACATTATTTATCCTAAAGTACTACATATTTTCATGTTTGCTTTCAAGAAGGGCAAAGTAAAAGATTATTGTTAAAAGATAGTTTGACAATGGCAAAATTAGGAAGAAGATAGCAATCATATTTTATAAAATCATTCAGACTGTAAATGCATACTATGAAATTCTATAGTCTGTTACTCTGAAAGAAGGCAGACAATAAATGTTTGTCATACCCATCAATTCCTAATGGATGCCTAAAATTTGGTCCTGTTTTTTAAAAAAAGGTTGCCTGTTTTTTGTGATTATAAACTAGGCTGTACTACTTCATTACAACTTTATAGTGAAATATTAGATGAAAATTGGATCAGGAGGATTAATAGACATGATCATAAATTGCTATGCAGTGAGCTATGCTTAGGCAATAAATATTTTTATTTAACCTTTAAAAGTTGATGTCATAAAAATGATTTCATTATGTAAACCATCAAAAATATATGGCCATTTCCTTCTAGTATCAGAAATTCATAATATATTTTCTAACTCTCTGGATGATTTTCTGCCTTTACTTGACCTGATAGTATACCCAGTCTTAAATAAGACATTAGATTTGCAAAGTATCCTGCTACCCAAACAACAATAATTTTTAAATAATTTGTTAGAGGTAACTGTGTTAAAAAAAAACACCTAAAATATCAAGAAAAAAAGTAGAGCCTTCAAAATTCCACCAAAAATGTATTATTTACAGTCGTTGAGTTGAATAACCAAATAAAGAGTGCTGCCATCCAGAAATAGTAGACGCAGAGTTTAACTTCTTTTAGTCTTCCTAGAATATGATATGATAAGGACCACAAAAGTCAGCAAGCCAATAAAGAGTTAAACATATTAGTGAGAAAAAAAGGTGTTTTAACTATTTTCCATAGCAAGTAGTGATCACACTTTAGGACAAGTAAGACACAATAAATCTCTTTCTGCTATTGTAATGAGATGTCACAATAATGTTCACTTAGAAGCTCCAAGTGGATATCATGTATAGTTTGATGTACAAATGTAATGTTTTAATTCTATATAATTTTGTGCATGTATGTGCAAACACATGCACTGGGGTCTGAACCCAGAGCCTCGCTCATGCCAACCCTGCATTCCCACGGAGCTATACCTTCAAACCCTCACATAACAATGACTTAAATCATTTACTTATGAGTTTTGTGCCAATGTAATTGAGGTTAAAGAATCCAGGTTCTTTTTTTTTTTTCTTTTCTCTTATTCTAAAATTTAAAATTATATCTTATGCTATCCATATTTTAAAGGAGTTACTAGCCTTTTGGACTGTTAAAATCAGTTAACATAAAATTTATGCTTCCAATAATATTAATCGAACTATTCATTCTTTCTTCAATTATTTCACTTGTGCATTCTTCAGCCCATCTGTTTCATCTTTGCATCTATCCATTTATCACACAGTGTGCACACTCAAGACTTAATGAACTCTTAAGCCTACAGTGGGACATTGGAATGTTTCACTTCCTGCCACCCTCATTTTCCACTTTCTGATCCTCTGGAAGAGCCATAATATTGGGGGGAAAACTTTCTTTTCCATTTAAATTAATGCTGGGATGCCCATGAAATTCAGTGAAAAATAATTGTCAGAATATTCAGAGTTATGTGCATATTACAAAAGTTTAATTACCAATTGGTTATTTCACCTGGAATATCAATGTCACTGTCATTCATGAGTTAAATTATAGTTTTCCTGTATTCTTGATTCAACATTAATCATCAATTTTAATTTCAAGAGAAACATCACCAAAATAATATCTTAACAATTCACTTTTTCCTTAATTCCATACATGCTCATGCCTTTGAAAATGCTGTCCTTCTTTCTAATGGTATCTACCTATACCTTTCCTATTTTCTTCCCTTCATAGATAAGCTCAACACCTAGCAAGCTCCTACTCATCACTCAAATTTTAGAAAAGTTAAAGTCAAACACAAATGTTACCAGAATTAGGTTAAGGAAACACAACATAAGGCAAACTCACCTGTATCTTGTACAAGTAACATTTTGACTTGATGGAGATATTGGTTTGAAAGTGATATGGGGAGAAACCTGGGCTGAGAGCAGAAATCCCAGAGCAAGAATAATGAGTGCTACAGTGGTACCTAGGGAAGAAAAAATGTTTTACATCAGAGAGAATTCTGACAACATTCTTCCAAAGCAGACTCGATTTCATATATCATACCTCTAAAACATAACTTGATTTAACTTCTCTGGATTAAAAGAAAAGTTTCTACTTTTTAAACAAATTATTAGAAAAACTTGCTAGCATGCTCTGAGACATAAGGAGAGTAAAATTCAAAGCAAATATAATTGTGAGTCAAAGAGAAAACTGATGATGATTCTCTAAAAACAAAACAAAAGAAATAACAAAGCAAAAACAACAAGCCACCTAGAATTACTGCCTATCTTAAAGTAACCAACATTACAGAGGGCTTAACAAGTCAGGAGGAATAAATCCCAAAACAGGTACAACAAGTGTTCCTTTTTGTGTCAAGAAAATTGTTCTAATGGCATTCAATCATATAAGACCTAAATCAACAGAACTAAAAAGTTAACATGCTGATTATTTCTAAAGCAGGCAAAAGAATGTTTCTTATTAAAAAGGGAGTATTCTTTTTTAAATTTAAGACATTAAGGTATCAGGAATGAAACAATACATGCCCTTAATTATCTTGCCTGTTGGCATTTGGGAGTGAAATACTTACCATTGATTTTAAGGAATAGGTTTGGTGATTAAGACTATTAAAAAGCCCAAAGTTTGAGTTTCTGATTAATGTCCTGATGGTAAATAAGAAGATTTCAAATTTCTGATTATTGCTTTAGCCACAGAATTGTGAGGGTGAACAAAACAAGTGATAGGAAGAAAGGCGAAATGGCTGCATTAATTTGTATAATTTATTTAAATGAGAAAATATGATTAAAATGTGAAATTCAGGGGGGACTTTATATAGTAGGAAAGATTGTATTAGTTTAACTGAGAAATAATTTAAGATGTGACCAAACATATGATTAAAGAAACCGATGAAAGAAGAATTTTAGAAAACATCAGGGAGGTTCGATGGGACTATGTAATCACTGAAGTGTTTGTTGGAATGTGTCAAGTTGAGCACCTTGGGGCTGAGTTGCTCTTGGAATCTGCGGATTGTGCCTAAGTACTCAACTCTGCTATTTCTTGATTCTGATCTTGGACCTTTCCAAACTTCAATTTTGTCTTCTGTAAAATGGAACTTAGTTAAAATACTTCACAGAATTACTGAAGTTTAAGTGTTATGTATTTGAAAAACTTTTTTAATGCTCTAAAATGTTTTTAAAAGTTAGATGTGCTGTAGTTATCATTAGAAGCAGCAGCAGCAGTAAGAGTGAACCTTCAAAGTAGGAGAAAAAGTTGAATGAAGGGGAGACCTAAAGGGAAGATCAGAAGTCTAATTTGCCAAACTGGGCCAATGGAGTCATAAACCAAAAATCACTGTGTGTTTACTTCCTGTTTATTTAAAATTCAGACCAGACTAGGAATAGCTTGAGCCTTTAATTTACTCAAAAGGCTATCAAGCCCTCAATGAAAAAATAGAAAAAGAGATATGAATTTGTTCTGAAAATCAAGCCTTTTCCTCAAACTAAAAGTAACTTTTACTGTTCATCCATCAAAGAACTTGAGTTCTAACTATTTGCCCAATTTCCATAGCTCGTTTCTGTGAAACAGGTAAAATAATTTCATCAGGAAATGTTGACACTTAAAGATGTGAGTAAAGATGATACTCTTCTTTCATAATAATAATTCAATAACCTGTGCCCATGATAAATTATAAACACAAAGATTTCATAGCTAGCATATAATCAGATATGTCAAATTCTAGTGTCTGGGATATATATATCCCAGAAAGTAGTGGCAGACCATATGGATTATAATTCTATAGATTTTTACAATGTTGGTTATTTTGGAAGAAAACAATTAGAACAAAAAATTATTAAGACTGAGTTTTTTAAATGTTATACATAAATATGTTCAATCCTTATTACAACTCTATAAAGCAGGGATGTTAAATAATCCCCATACACAGATGAGGAAATAGAACTTTGCCTAAAATCACAAAATTTAGACTCAAAACAGTCTGGCCCTATACCAATAATGTCTCAAAAAATTCTGTAGGATTGATAAGAAAGTATATTGTTGGACTGCAACAAATGAAGGCACAGGCTGCTAAAAAGTGTTAATTCAGCAGTTTTTTTGGAGATTTTTTAAAAATCTCCAAAGCCAAACATTAAATTTAAGCACTTAAATTCTATTTTTTAAATAAAGACCTCTTGAGGTAGCAAAATACTGGGGCTATATCAAAAAGGAAGAAAGTCCATTTAAAAATTTTGAGAGCAGCTATTTCTCTTGTTAGTGTTGACCTGAGCCCCAGGTGTCAGCAAATCCAATTTCCAGAACACTGTGGGAGTGTATTTTTAGCAGAACACTCCTGATGGTAATTCTTTTTTTGTTTGTTTATCATTCCTAATGAGATAGCCCAATTCATTGTGGACAGCTTT
The DNA here is from genome assembly GCA_004024805.1 of Geosciurus inauris. Classification (NCBI taxonomy): domain Eukaryota; kingdom Metazoa; phylum Chordata; class Mammalia; order Rodentia; family Sciuridae; genus Geosciurus; species Geosciurus inauris. The sequence goes on from PVHX01002873.1 coordinate 123,522, forward strand.
CATTGTCAGACATAGTTTTCTTATAGGAAGTAAAAATCTATGTTCTTATAGCATCTGCTACCTGCTAGGCTAAGATAGCCAAAGGGTTTCTCCTTAGTCTTTTTTTTTTTTTTTCCCCAGGCTTACTACCTCTGCTTTCTTCAGCAGGTTTATCACACATGTATGGTTTTTTATACATGCTTTTTAAACTTTCACTTGTCCCTTACTCTTCATCTTCCCTTATGCTTCCCTGTGTATCTTGGCTGTTGCAATTACCTGCTCCCCTAATCAATCTCTCCTTTGCCTCAATACTAATACTTTAGCTTCGCTCACAGTACTGGACTTAGGGACTCCCACTGAGGGACTCCACTAGGTAAGAGCAGGAGGTGGAAGCACTCCACTGTTCCTTCTGGAGGGAGGGTTACATACTCTCAGTAACTGTGTTTAGAATTCAAAATGTATTTTCTCATCAAAATCTGGGACAAGTGTCTAAAACGGTCCTATTAGATCATTGTTTTAGGTATAATTTGGCTAAAATAGAATTTAGTGCTACCCTAGAAACTTCATATTTTAATGGAAATGTGTACTTTTTAACTGCAATTTCATTTATAAAAGGCACTACTAGAGTACAGCTAATTGGCAAGAAAGAAAGTGTGCATTTGAAAAAAATTCACAAATTATGAAATATATCCATGTGAACACAATGTCATAGATGGATCTCATTTTTGTCAAGTGAAACAGCCCTTTGTATTTTAGAAAAGAAATAAATGGGCAGAATTTAAATACAAAAGACAAATGAGAATAACAAAGGTTTTGCTTTATTTAGCCACTATAGAAAACACACTTAACCAATCAGAACTTATCCTAGAATTTAGGCCTGTATCAAACACAAAAAGAGTTTGTCCCTGCTTTGTGATGAAATTATATGGTTCCAATATTTCACTGTTGAAAGAGCTCTGGAAGAAAGTGCTTCAAATTTGTTTCCATATAATTTCAAACTTAAAAATACAACATAAAAAGTCAGTTCATGAATATCACATTTTTCATACAAGGAAAAGAACAAAAATAATTATTGCTTTTACTTTTGTTCCTTTGAGCTTAACTCCAAAAATAACAAATATATTACCCTCAGTATATCGAGATTGTTCTTACAACTGGTTTCTACTTATAATCTAGTTTCTAGTCTTGTATCTTAACATTCATTCAAAGTTATTATTTTTCTCAGGAGGCTGAAGCAGGAGGATCACCAGTTCAGGGCCAACCTCAGAAATTTAGTGATGACCTAAGGACCTAAGCAACTTAGTGAGATCCTGCTTCAAAATAAAAAAATAAAATAGAAGGGCTAAGGAGGTAGTTCAGTGGTAAAGTACCCCTGGGTTCAAGGTTCAATCTCTAGTACCAAAAAATAAACAAACTCTTATTTTTTTTATTTTTACTTTTTGGCCTATCACTTTTGTTTTATGTTGTTTGGCAAAGAAACCAATCTCAGAAGTGGTTTCAATATTACGTTCTAGAAGTTTGTCATCATTAGAAAAGTTTTAAACTGAATTCTTTATCTAGACACCTACCTGCTAAACTACCAAAGGTAAGCTTTCTGCGGCCCACTTTCTCAACGAGCCAGACTCCTACCAGAGTGAAAATGAAGTTTGTGAAAGCTGTAACTGAAGCCAGCCATATTGCAAGTCTATCATCTTCCACACCAGACATCTGTAGAATGGTTGCACTGTAGTACCTGAAAGGCAAAGAATGAATCAATTGCTGCTGATGGTTATTCAAAGAAACAAAGTTATTCAGACAGAAAAAGATTTTGCCACCTCAAAAAAGAAAAAAAAATCATGGCTAACACGGCAATAACATCAAGTTATCAGGAGAATTCACACTAGCTATTTAAAGGAGCACAATATGGAAACTGTATTTAGATATATTTATTTTGTACTTTGTATAATCAAGAAAAGACACCCAAGCAAATGAACAGAGGGCTGAAAGCTTCCTAAGTGAAACATACCCCACCACAAGGGGCAGCAGCAGCTGGTGCTTTGACTAAAACTATCAAGGATAAGCTCCAAGTCTGTGGTATGAATCAACAGTGAATTAATGTCCTTAAAAGAAGAAAATGACTCACAGCATACAATAAGAAAATGTGATGTAATGGTAGAAATGAAACAAGTAAAAAATCTCTTTAAAGAAGACACAAGAAATAAGTATGTGTGAGGATACATCTAGCACTGTGTAAAGAGACAAGAAACTGACTGTACTTGAGAATGGATTTGTGGTTCCTGGAAAGTGGAGTCTTTGGTAAAGTGAAGTCTCTAGCACATTCTGCATGACTAAGCTCTTCAGACTCATCTTGTGCTAAAAGAGTTCACTGAAGACGAGTTCTTAAAAGACCATGATGCCTGTTTGTTGGTGCACAACAGAAAATATGTCTGGCACATTTAAGGATGACAGGTTTCTCACAGAACATTTCTCTTCTGGTAGAAATATCAGTAGTTATAGAAGCTCATTACTTTAAAGTTGATCTGAAAAGAAAGACAGGTACTTCCAGTGATTCAGGATGCAATGTGACAGACCACACATCCTAAAGACACACTCTGAACCACAGCTTTGCCTAGCTTTTCAAGCCATTCTAAAACAAGTTCACTGTATGCACACCTGACAGGGGACATCCAAGCAATATGTGAGATCAAGCTGGATATTTCCACTGTTAAAAATCAGTAGCTTCCAGATATTTATCAATACTTCCAGATATTTATCAATACTTCAAAAGAAAAATCCATTTTAAATGGGTTTAAGTCTCACTGAGGCATCAATGACTTCTGTTTACTACTTTCTAAAATTAGCGATGATGATTATTATGTGAAATATTAATACCAACATGGACTCATTCATTTCAATAAAAAGTGTCTTCTTTTTTAAAGTAGTAAACCAAAACGAAAAACTACATGCAGCATGAATGATGAATCTTACTGATCACACTAAAAGTATTTTAAGACTTTGAATTCTGACAGTTGTTGTAAAAAGGGAAATTCCCAGTAGAATTATTCCCATCACCATGAAAATTTTGAATGTTTTGCAGTTAGAATGTGGAGTGATGATAAAAACTATACCAATCCATCCCCACTTCTAAGTCTGTATGCATTTTCACAAAGGCTTGCATAGACGATCAAACCTATGTGTACCACTAAGAAACTAACATAAAAACTAATCTAAAAAGGCAGAATATAGAAAGGTTCTGAGAAAATTCAAATATTATTTTTAAAGCTCAAATTATTTGATATTTGCCATGCTGCTAAATTTCAGAATCTCCCCACTTCATTAGCAAAAACAAGCCAGGCACAGTGGTGCACGCCGGTAATCCCAGCACTTTGGGAGGCTGAGACAGGAGAATCATGAGTTCAAAGCCAGCCTCAGCAATGGTGAGGCGCTAAGCAACTCAGTGAGACTCTGTCTCTAAATAAAATACAGAATAGGGCTGGGGATGTGGCTCATTGGTAGAGTACCCTTGAGTTCAATCCCCAGTACAAAAAAACAAGAAAACAAAAAAACAGAAACAGTGCACAAAATGATTCTTAAAAAAGGAGTAAAAAAAAAAAAACAAAAACAAAAAACAAAAGGAAACTAAAACCACAGAGATTGTTTTGATGTTTTTAATTTTGATAAAATAAAATCATGAAATTCCAAGTGTTCAGCTAGGGGAGACAAATGAGACTGGTATCAAACTAAGTTGTTTTGTTTTATTAAAAATGAAAAATTACACAAATATTAAAAAATCCTTTCATGTTTTAGAGGCAGAATGCAAAAATAGTGTCCTGGGATTCAGAAACCTGAATCCTAGTGGCATCTCTGTAGTGTGCTGTCCAGGTAATATAAACCTTCATTCACTGAATATTTATTGAGTGCCTGCTGTATAAGTCATGTGAGTTATAAGATCCCACAGATGCTATTAGATTCTGTTGCTGCCCTCAAGAGACTCAGTTTAAAATTGAAGAATGAAATGGAAATAAATCATTTAATATCACAAGTTGTATAAATTACAGTGTGGCAGAAAGGACAGAAAAATGATTTTATTTGATGGGATGGTTCCTTGATTTTCCAGGGGATTTAGTCCTTGTGTTGAGCCCTGAAAAATTCACCTGGGTTGGCCAGTCCAGATGACAGTCCAGGAAGGCAACATAAGAGAAGGAAGCAACATATTTTAGAGACAAAAGTGCAAAATAGCACACTGGGTTCACAGAGCCTAAGCATTTTACCTTGCCTGAACACAAAGTACGAACGAAAGTAGAGGAGTAAGACATGAGGCTGTCGCAGAAGCTTCTGCGGAAGGGGCTCTGATATGCTGCTTCATGTTTGAGCTTTATTTTGTAGGCAATGGAAAATTACAAAATAGACTTTACAAAGAAATAACAGGATGAAATCTCTTCTGTGAAAAGATGGCCCTAGTGATAAAGCCACGTGGGTGGAGTGGAGGCAGCCTGCACCAAGGGAGTATATAGTCTTGAAGCATACTTCAAGTCATTACAGCAAAAACTGGCAACTGCAGACTGTCTGTGACCATGGACACGGTGAGAACGGGTGGAGGCGCAACTACAACCCACAATAAATATTTTGTTGGATGAACTACGCCGATTTTTATCTTTATTTTCCTTTCTCTTACATTGGTAAATGTATTGCTTTTATTGCTGCCATAACAAATCACCACAAGCTCGGTGGCTTAAAACAACACAGATTTATTATCTTACAGTTCCATAGGTCAGAAAGAGTCTCAGTGGGTGTTAAAAACCAAAGGTGTCAGCAGGGCTGTACTCCTTTTTGGACGATGCAGGGAAAAGCTGTATCCTTGGCTTCTTCCAGCCTTAGAGTTTTCCTATATTCCCAGGCCCCTGCCTATGTCCCACTCCTGTGGCTTCCTTCTGTCTTCCTCTTTGTTTCCTTTTTCTACATTTAAGGACACTGGTGATTACAATAGGCACACTCAGATAATCCAGGGTAATCTTTCTAATTAAGATAAACTGATAAACACCTGAAATTCAGTCTGCCACCTTTAATTTCCCTGGGCCAAGTAACCGAACATATTCATAGGTTTTAGAGATCTTTGGTGGGGGGCATTCATAGGAACATATTCAGAGGTTCTATACATCTTGGGGGGACATTTTTCTGCCTATTACAGGAAAGGTGTTAGAAAACAATAAAATAAGCAAAAGGCCAACAATTAAAAAGAGAAGGTGAGTAATGAAAGACGAGGGCAATGTAAAGGGCAATCAGTTCCAGAAAAATTCAGGCGACAACTATATTCTCTTTCATAGGGCAAGGGATGACATATCTAGGTCAGAATAATTCACAAATCTTATTTTAAAAGTCAGGTCATGGAACTGCAGAAAGACATGCTTAACTTATATTTTAATATGTGTGAAATTCAGTGTTTCCATAAATGACGATATAGGCCCACCTTTTATGTCATGGGCTATCACTATTTACCGTCTTCTATACCTTTATGTAGTAGTCTGAATTTTCAAGGGAATAAGTATGCATTCAAAAGTTGCATAAAGCATAAGAGGACAACATGAACAACTGAACAAAGCTTTCTTTCCCTGTTAGACTCAAAGCAGGAATGCCTGCTCTTTTCAAAGTCATTTCATAATAAGGATCAGACATATTATCATCTTCTTTAGAGATTCCCCAGGCAACCTCTGGTTACCTCCAAAATACCATCTCTCCCTGAGTTGAAAGGCTTGGGGGCAGTGTGCTCTCACAGAAGACCAGTTTCACAATGCTCTATCGATGCTTAGGAACAGGAAAGACTGAAATTGTATGTGCATTGCTATCTCAGAAATTATGAGATACTCAGCTTCCAGTCTTGAATTTAAAATCTAAGACATAATAGCCCTTAGAAAATATGTAAGCTTTAGTAATGACAACTTACCTTCATGATGACTTTAACTACAAATGAAAAAATTAATATTGGTACTTTTCCACTACTGCTGAAATTACAGAGATTAACAGCAAGACGTAGGCACTCAGTAATTGTTGAATTTATTGGATTTGTCTGCCACAAAGTGTCAAAAGGAATTAAGAATGGTTATAATAAAAACCTACCTGACAGACATGCTGTAATGAATATTGATCAGTAGGAGAGAGTAGGAGACATAGAAGATGATCAAATGAAAACTTTAGCTGCATAACCACTAGAGGAGAGCTCTAAAAATTCCTGGTAGCCAAGGCAAAACAGTAAAGGACACTCTTAACTGTCGTACAAAATAAAAGTCAAAACTTTACTGGCATAAAATTATAAAGACTTTAATATCATGAATAAAAGGCATATGGAACATACTTGTCCTGACAGAGTCAGTTAAGTAGGTAAAATTAACCACTGAAATTTAGTCACAATTAGTTTTATTTGTGTGGCACAAAGGTGTAATGTTTGAGCAGTATTCCAGAAACTTCCAAATAGTCATCTACTAACTTTGCCTTACTCAGCAGTCTTATGGATCATGTTCATCGTGGGATATAGGCCAAGTTAAATGAGAAGACTAGAATTTACAGAGTACCTGAGCAACCATAAGCCCTGGGAGATTTCCATTATCTAAGTTACGTGGGTTTTTTTTGGCTCTTTTATGAGCTCCTAGTATTACAAAATACATTCATACCATATGCCAAGGTACATTGACTATGGTATTTAAAATGTTATCCTAATAAACGTTCTTTTAAGTGAATTATATTTTCTAGTTATATAGTCAAAACATGGATAACTAGAGAAAATACATGAATAGTTTTAGGAGAAAAATGTTTCAACCAATACAGAAAAAAATCATTTAAAATCAAAACATGCAAACATATTTTCATGTATTTTGTACATGGAAAAATCCACCTTGTATATGCAATATATGAAACTGAAAATAAAAGAATAGTAGAAATTAGGAGTACACATAGACATGTGTTTTCAGGTAATATACTAGTGAACTCTATCATGCTATTCCTTTTTTTTTCGTACTGGGGATTGAACTCAGGGGTACTAGACCACTGAGCCACATCCCCAGCCCTATTTTGTGTTTTATGTAGAGACAGGGTCTCACTGAGTTGCTTAGCGCCTCACCATTGCTGAGGTTGGCTTTGAACTTGCAATTCTCCTTTCTCAGCCTCCTTTAGTGCTGGGATTACAGGCGTGAGCTACCGCGCCTGGCTTATCATGCTATTCTTAAATCAAACAATAACCCCAAAATCCTAGTAATCCTCAGAACATAATTACTAAATTACTAACATTTAATGTATTACCAAAAGAATTTCAAAATTTAAACGATTTTATTAGTGTTTTAGGAAGAAAAACAAAATGTGCCAAAATAAATTCTGAAGGAGTTCTATAGCTCCTTAATTTTCCCAACAGGACCACACCCTACACCTAAGAATCCAGTCCCCTTATTCTGGCTTTATCTTTCTGGAAACATCAGGAAAGACAGCTCACTTGTCTCGTCCAGCACAACCAGATTACTGACCTTTCTTTAAGTATCACTAATGGTAGAAGTTCTCTCATCTGACCTTCATTTCATCAGTTTCCCAAATAATCCTATTAATCCTTTCCATTAAATATACTTGCTTGGGGCACTCAACATTTGGGACTTCACACAGACTCATATCTCCCATTTTTTGAGCTGTATGAATATCAGGTTAGGGGTGACTATTGCCAAACCTATTGTCTGTTACTGTAATTATTTAATAAAATAATAAATAAATCAATAAATTGTAAATGTTAAAAAAGTTGTAATAAAAAAAAAACTCTATTTTTGGGAAAGAGTCAGGAAAGGTAAGTTATTAAAACTGTATAATGCAAACTTAAAAAATTAGAGATAAAATGTGAAAGTCTAGGAAGATTCTGTCCTTGCTTTTCTTCTCAAGTTATATTTTAGCTCTTGTTCTGCTTTAAAGAAACTAAAATTTGAAATTCATACGTGACAATATAGGTGTGGTTTATGTAAGAAAACCAATGTGGAAGTTAAGGAAAAATAGCGTTTGTTTTAGTTTAAATATGAGGTGTCCATTAAAAGCTCATATGTGAGAAAATACTAGAACATTCAAAGGTGAAATCATTGGGTCATGAGAACCTTTAATCTAATTAGTATGTTAATTTACTTGAATGGATTAACTGGGTGGTAACTCTAGGCAGGTAGGATATGGCTGGAGGAGACAGGTCACTGAGAGTTGTGCTTTTTGGATCCTATATTTTGTCCTTGTTGGATGGAATTCTCTTCCTCTGCTTTCTGATTGCCATATCCTGAGCTGCTTTCCTCTGCCACACATTTTGGCGGTGATGTTCTGCCTCACTTCAGACCCTAAGGAATGGAGTTGCCACTCCATGTGTAAACTGAGACCTCTGAAACCATGAGCCCCAGATAAACTTGTTCTCCTCTAAAAATTGTTCTTGTTAGGTCTTTTTGTCACAGAGGCAAACAAGCTGGCTAAAACAGTGTTTAAGGTACATATTTCCTCTTAATTAAAAAAATGCTGATTTTCACATGTCAGATAAGAGGTTTTTCCCCTTTTCCTCACCCTGTCTCAATTCCCTGCTTTTTTGGAGTTTAAGACTTTCAGATCATCTGTTTCACCTGGTTATTTACCTGCACGCTCACCAGGTACACTCACTAATTTGACCCCATCTTTCTCTTGTCCTAGCCCTCCCACACTCTTTGGGCCTGGTGAACCAAGTGTGGAACTTGGCACCACATTCTTGTCTGGATCTAGAGGCCAGCTGTTTTCCTCTCATTTCCTATATTCCTCTGAGCCTTAGGAGTGGAAAGGATGAAGAGGAAGGGAACAAAAATACCTTTATCCTTTTTTTTTTTCTTCTTATTTTTGGTACTGGGGATTGAATGCAGGGGCACTTTACTACTGAGCTCCTTCCCTAGTCCTTTTTATTTTTACGTTGAGATAGGGTCTTACTAAATTGGCTAAAGCTGACCTTAGCCAATTTGTGATCTTCCTGTCTCAGCCTCCCAATTCACTGGGAATACAGGCAAGCACTACTATGCCCAACTTAATCTTCCTTATTTAGCTCTCTGTCTACTCTCTGGTCAGTACCTGCCTCACATTTTTCTCCTCCACTTCTATTCCCCTGTTAGGATTCTTGGCGGCAGTAGCATTGTCATGGATCACACATACAATACATCTTAAATTCTCCCCATCCAAATCCTTCAAGTGTCCTAGTCTGAAGCCCACCCTCTCTGCTCACTTACTTTATCTCCCCCATTCACACAGTTCTTGAGTCTTGCAGACTTTAATCCAGAGACTTCACCTACTCAGTTATCCATCATCACTTAATCCTGCCCCATTCCCAGTACTATAGGAGTCTTAAGGAGTTTACAGTTCCCAAACCAGATGCTCTCAGATATTAGCGTGCTACAAAATGACCTGGAGGTCTGGTTAAAATACATAGATTTCTGGGCACCACCTTCGGAATTTTTCATTCAACAGGTCTAGGACAAAGAATTTGCACTTCCAACAAGTTTCCAGATGATGCTGATGTTGCTCTGAAAACAGCTACCCTAAACCATTATTACAATCACTTTTTCTCATCATTCTCAAACTCTCTGGCCCCATTATCTTTTTTTTGTCATATTTATATCATAAATTACAACTGTTTATATTCAGTTATTCTTCTATTCTGCATTTACACCTAGCAGCTGGAAAGGTCTAGAGATAAACACAGTGTAACAAATTACTTTCATTTGAAATTCCCTGAGATGCCCACTTCCTAACTTTCCCAAGGATGATTTTTATAGCATCAGCCTGGAGGAGGGGCTCTTACCTAATACTCCCCTAGGAAGTGTGAGCAAACACAGGGGCACTCTTTTGACTCACCACTACCAAATCCACCACCCTGCCTGATCCATTCTGCATCAATTCATGAATATCAATTAGCATTCAAATATAGCCCTTGTAAATGTCTTCTTTAATATTTGCTGCTGAAATTACTCATCTCCTTTACATTTTCCCAGCAATTTACAACATACACCGTAGAGTTACTTCAAGAAATACATTTCTTCTAGAAAACTGCAAACTCAGAAGGAAAAAAAGAAAGATTTCTTCATCTTTGCAACTGCCAAAGCAGGCTTATGACTATGTTTTTAAACACTTACCGAAGTTTATTTAAATAAATAAATGGGATATGACTCTTCTACCTCTCTTTTTGACCTTGTATATATCTTTACTGAAATATAATTCATGTATCAAAGCTTTACATTTTAAGGTATATAAATAAGATATAATTAAGTGAATTTTAGTCTGACCAATTTTTAATCTTCTTAAATAATTATAATAATTAATGTTCAAAATAAAGTTTCAATAATCCAGAGGATTTAGGAAAAACAGTTCCTTGGAGTGGGATGAAGACCAAGGGTAGAGGGATGTGTCCTGAATGCTTCAATACACTCTCCACTTCCATCCCCATTCTCATTCATCTATACTCCTTCCCACCTCACTGGCCACCTTGAGTTCCCAGCTACCCTGACGGCTAGGAAACCCACTTTAAAAATGATTCCATATCAAAGGAGGCTGAGGCAGGAGGATCTCAAGTTTGAGGCCAGCCTTGGCAACTCAATGAGACTCTGTCTTGAAATAGAAAATAGAAAAAGTCAGGAGTTGTATCTCAGTGGTAGAGCACTCTTGGGTTCAATCCCTAGTAACATACACACTCATACACACCCACAAACACAGACTGCCTATGACTTGTTTACTTTTTATTCTAACACTGACAAACTCCTCCTTCTATCATTTATTATTGACTTAGTTTCAAGTTGTGCCCTTCTAACACCTTATTAAAGCAAAGGTGACAGTCTATTTAAAATTCTTCTCAGGAGATTTAAGAGCCTGAGTGTGAAGGAAAGAAAAAAAAAAAAAAGGCAGGTCATGGCATTTGCTTAAAGAAGAACACTGCTCTCAGGATGGATTAAAAAAGAGAATAAAATGGTATTTTATTTTAAGGTCTAACAGCCTTGAACATTTGTGAGTAAAAAAGTTTGCAAGAATTTTTTATTCTATATAAAAACATTTTAGAGCATGGTCACAAAGAATGTGATTATGCAAAGATATGGGCTTTTATGCACATTATTTATAACTATCTCTGTGGAATCACAAACTGGGAAAAAGATCAGGAGCATGCAGAATGAAGAGAGGAAAAATAAGCAAAACACAAAAGTATGCCGAGGGTAGAATCTCACCTATTAAAGGCAAAATAAATAAACCAACATATCAGACAGATTATCTCAAGGTAGTAAGATTAAGGTATGGCTTTTCTTCTTTATCTTTCCAATTTTCCATAATAAGCACATATTTCTTAAGTTTTTGTGTATTAAAATTTTGTAGATTAGAATGTTATACATTGCATTCAATGTATCTCTGTGAACTAAATATAATATTACTTTAAATAAAGGAAACATGAGATAATCATGAGGAACTTACATTATATGTTTGTCTTCAGAGAGAATTTTTTTCCTTTGACAAACTCAGTATTTTCTTAAATAGAATAAACCATGTCCTTTACCTCCTGGTGCTGACATACTACAAACAAAACATGGTAATAATCCTATCTTAACTACTCAATTCAACAAATATTTAGACATGGTAATGGCAATAGACTTTTAAACAGAAATAAGTGCATAATGGCTAAACATCTCAATCAGATACAATTAAAATACATTTATACAGGGACTGCTATGCACCAGACCAGTGGATGGGGAAAAAAAAATGGACAAAAGATGGTATTATGATTTAGATGTGAGGTATTCCCCAAAAGCTAATGTGTGAGACAATGCGAAAATGTTCAAAGGTGAAATGACTAGTTTATGAGAGCCTTAACCTAATCAGTAGATTAGTCCACCAATATGGATTAACAGGGTGGTGACTATAGGCAGGTAGGGTGTGGCTGGACAAGGTAGGTCAGTAGGGGCCTGGCTCTGTGGTTTATATTCTGTCCTGCGAGTAAATCTCTCTTGCTTCCTGGTTGCCATGCCCTGGGCTGCTTTCCTCCACCATGCCCTTCTGCCATGATGTTCTGCATCACCTCGGACCTAGAGCTGAGGAGCTGGTCAACCATGAATGGAATGAACTTCTGAAGCCATGAGCCAAAATAAAATTTCCCTCCTTCATGTTGTTCTTGTCAGGTCTTTTGGTCACAGTGAGGCAAAGTTGATTAAAACATGGGGATTGTTGAGGAGGACAGAACCTTACATTCTACTGAGGGAGACTGCCCATCACACAAAAACAGCAGGACAATGGGCCAAGCTCTGTGAAAGCAGCAAGGCAAGGTGCTGCCAGAACATCAAGGTAGTAATTATCTGCCTAACCATCCAAACAGCTCACTAGTGATTCCAATTAGCCATATGATTGTTTCCCACATTTCAGTTCTGAAAATCTACAAAGGGGCAAAGAATTCAGGATGCTTGTTACCATTTTGTTTAGTTGGAGAGAGTATTTAAACTCAAAAAAAGATGATACACAGGAGAATGGGAAAGAACCTAAGAGATGTAAGTCACAATCTGGATGATAAATGCCTATTTGATTTACTAAAACTATAGTGGCAGAAATGGATATTAAAGCCAGCAAGGAAATTCTTGGTTTTGATTTCATAGCAGACGACAATTACCTGAATGGGGACTGTGTTAAAGAGGTACCGTTGATGCAGGGGATCTAGGATAAAATGGAAGAGGAGCTCCACTCACAGAGTCCATGAAGCAGAAAAACTGAGTGGGATAGCAAGCACCCCTGAGGAACAGGATGCTATAAAAGTCATTAGAATTGCTCAGTTCCCAAAGATTTTTTAATGCTCTTTTAAATAGTTTTTAGAATGACTCCCCTAACTTGAAATTACCTAATGTTTACTCTCCAACCCTGATGAAGAGGGGGCTTAGAGAAAAGAAATGAGAGGTGAAGGAGAGTGAATAACTGTGACCAAGTACTATAAGAAGTATTAAGACAGTTCCTGTAGCAAATATTCTATCTTTGGCACATTTTTTTTCCTTCTCTCTTCTTCTATCAAGTGGATAAAGGAATTGCATGGCATGGTTGAACTATCCTAAGTATCAAAATCTATATCTATGAGTTTAGATTATTAGAATGGACTTTCTATGCAAAGAATAAGTAAATATTAATGAGTATTGTACCACCATCAAAGCACCCATAGAGAAATCATTTCGGGTAACATAGGGGAATTCTTATGCTCAGTGGGACAAGTGAGTTGTCCCTATCTTAGAAACACTGAATCATGGAACACAATGTGCTCCTTTTTATACTAACTGCTAAAACATACAGAGAAACATGGATCTCAGACTTCATTATAAAAAAGAATCATTTGCAGATTGTTAACGTGCAAAATTAAGTTGACCATCCTCTTTGTCCATCTTTACCCTCCCACCCAGGACTGTGATAAATTTTAAAAGAATTTGGTGGTTCCAAGATCACTTTGAAAAGAACAGGCTTTGCAACCCCATTGGTACAGCCACTAACTCTATAGCAAGTTTGTTGTATAGAAACCATCTTCTCCTACTCTGACCTATTTCCTAGGTCACCAGTTTTCAAAGTTTATCTTACCACCTATTGCCCCTCTGTATATTTAACTACGCTCTCTCAAACTGTGGGGAATAAAAGAAGGGATAAAGTGAATAAAGACATTTAAATTAATATGGATCAATCTTATTTTTCCTCTTCCAAATATCACAGATAGAAAGCTGATCAATTTTTTAATAGCAGAGGAACTAGTTGAGCTGTAAAAGCCCTGGGGAAAGAAACTGCAAAGAGAGGCCGGACATACCGATGTATTATTAAATAGTAAATGAAGCTGCTAGCTTGATGTGGGCACATTGACAGCACTGTGCCCTTTGATATTCAAACGGAAAGCCCTAAAATTGTACTTGGTTCATTTCTAGTGCATACATGCAGCACCAGGACCTGATTATTCAATTATTAGCACAACTGAAGGATTTTCACAGATGACAGAAAAAAATTCTCATGTTTACACATGAAAAAATGACCTGAAGAAGAAAAGCATACATTTATTGAGAGAGTACAGCACAAAGTACATCAGTTTTAATTCTTAGATATCACAGTGAAGCACTGAATCTAGCTAATTCTGAAAAACAAAAAGAAAAAAGGAAAATTAGGCAAATACTTTTAAATTAAACATTTTTGTATGTTCAAATTAACTGTATTGTCTTAACTTTCTACTTCTCTGTGTGTGTGTGAAATCGATTTCAAAACTGCTTTTTTGATTCCTGTTCCTTATGATAAAAATATAAAGCTACTTTGTTAGGATATATGGACTGGAAAAACAATAAGAATGATGACTAACATTTACTGAGCAGGTTTGGGGGTCCATAAGACTCAATTTTAGGGTGAAGGCAAGGGAAGAAATCATCTCCTAGAAAAAGAGGAAATGGAGAAATAACATTTATTGGCACTTATTAAATACCAAGTGATGTCCAGATGTGCTTTGCATATATACCATTCAATCGCTGCAAATACCTTATGGGATGCAAACTTGATAAGAGACAATACAAGCATTTTAGGGTGCAACTAACTCCTCCTATAAGCTCTAGATTCCATTCTCATATGAACATAGGCTTCTTAAGAGACTGTGAGGAGTTCTTATTCATTGTATTCACTCTATAATACAGGGCAGAACATAAACCCTTATTCATATTTACTGCATTACATTTTTTTAAATAAAAAGTATCTTCATTTCTATAAAGTCTTTAGCTTCACAATTCTGCTGCTAAATAAGTTGTCATCGATAGTGAATTTCATAAAACAAAACAACTATAAAAGCAATTAGTTAGAAGAGACCCCCAGAGATAGGCAGATGAACAGGCAGTCTGTTAAAGGGATACCCCTGAAGCACACTGCCCCTCAAGGGGGATACCTAGCACCAGCCCTGGCCAGTCCCAGAGGTCCAACTAAACTCTCCTCTCCACTGAGAACTCTAGCATCAGTGAAAATATGCTTAAGGAGCAGGCTTATCAGGAGAATGTAAACAACAAAAAGTTCTTTTACAAAGGACTGAGAAAACATCTGCTTCCTCTGTATTATGGCACTCAATGGTAGTGCAAGGAATTATTAGTTATTGAGCAGGAGTTTTTCTTAAGTACCAGAGGGCAGACTTCCTTTTCCATCTAGATGCTTCCATTCCAGTGACCACTGCTGAGGCCTGGGTTAGTTATTCTAACTCCATGGAGAAGTAACCAACTGTTCTGTTGTGAAGACCTTTGTTATATTTTACCTAAATACTTGTTTACAAAAAGTTTCTAGATTCTCTTTCTTCTTGGCATGAAAGACGTAGAAATGATAGTATCACCTGTGTTGGGAGGAGAAGCATAAACCTGGAGCAAAGAAACCTGTTTACGCTAGTCACCTCATGAGTGGACATGAGCAAAGGAACATAGGAGGCCTTTAGAAGGGTGAAAAGATAAGGAAATAGATTCTTGCCTAGAATCTCCACACTGGATTGCACCCCTGCCAACTCTTGCTTACAGCCCACTGAGACCTCTGCTGAATTTCTGACACACAAGACTGTAAGATAATAAATTTGTGAATTTTTCAGTCACTAAAATTTGCAGTATTTTGAAGCAACAATAGAAAACTAATACATACACTCATACCATGCATTATGGGACTGGTTAACCAAATTAAGGCCTAACCATACAAAACAATTCTACATAGATATTAAAGACATGATTTAAGGTAATAGGTAACAATATGAAAAACTAGTACCACACTAATATCAAATAAAACATTTATAAAATGGAATGTGGTATGTGATCTTAATTTTGTAAGTCTAAATATAGATGCACAATTAAGAGTAAAATGTCATCTTTGGGAGGTGGGATTATGAGTAATAATACGTCATACTTTTGGAAAGTTTCAACAATATTGAAAATTACTGAGAATCTCTCTTAGGTTCAAAGGTAGGGGTTTTTTTGTTTGTTTGGTTTTGGTGGAATATTAGAGTATATATAAGATGCTAGTCTTCTGGGAAACTTTTACCCATTATTCCCCACCCCCTATCATTTTCAATCAGGCTGCTGAGTTCCAGTTCCGGTACTGCAGCATCTCCACTGTTTTGCTCTTCTGATTCCTCTATTGAACTCTCAGCCACTTGTGTGGGGGCCTCCCCTTCACTTTTCAGTGCATCAGCCTGTGCTTTCTTCACAGAAGGAATAAAACTAATCTTCAGTTCCTGCTTCATAAGTAAGAGCATAAATAGTTTAGGCCAAAGAAGACAGGAGTCTGTGATATATCTTAAGAAAGCACATGAGCATTCTAATTTGTTACTTAACTCTACTGCTTCTTCAGCTAATGAACTATAGGAGTCCTGAAAATACATTGCTTTCAGGGATCTATAATGAAGACTGAGGCAGGAACTTGGACTTAATGAATATCCTTTTCTGAAGGCCTATTACTCTTGATAATCTTTAAGTTAAGTACCATTATTGTAATTTTACATATGAGAAACCGGGAGGCTTAGAGACATTAAGAACTCACTTAAGGTTAGCGTTAGGGATGGGCTCAGACCCAGGCTCATTCTGTAAACCACATCTGCTAAAATCTGTCTGGGCTCAACATTTATATAGCTTTTTCAGACATCCAGATACTATTTCTCTTCTTTGCTATAAAATTATAGTTTTTTGTAAGTGGTTGGATCACAATTATTAGCCATACGTGGTTCTTTTTTTCTTTATTTTTAAAAATATTTGAAGATACCATAGGAGGAGAATAAGCCCTATATTGAGAAGTAACATTTATGAGATAATGAATATGTTTTGTTAGGGGTTAAATCAAACCCACGAATTCATACATGATACTTTACTGATGGATATCCTCATAGAGTGCTTGCTCTTAGCCTCAAAAGTTTGAAAATCATCTAAGAGCAGGCACTCTATTGTGCTCTACATTTCCACTTCTGCTACATATGGCATGCTATTTATATTCTAAGTATGAAGAGGGCCTAAGCAGAGAAAGAGGCATGGCTGCGTTTCTGTAATGAGTAACACTGTTGTTTACCCCATCTTCTTAATCTTCATGTCTTGAAGCAAGTTGGCAAGGTCACCTTTTCTCACCCTTTCAAATTGTCCATGTCTTATGGGGAGAAGAGCTAACGTGTGACTTTATTGCTCCCTGAAGCAGACCCATGGAAATGTTCGGTCCAGCTACAGGACTGTACTGGTGCTGTACTGCTTATGATTTTATTATTGTGACTTATCTGTACAACTGTGGAGGCTTTGAGAAACGTTAGTCAAAAGGATGGCACTGTTTTGTTGTTTTTTATTACTGTAATCTTTATTTTCATTTTCACTGTTTTCTTTTTTCCCTGATGAATTGAGCTCATTCAATAAACCAATTTTTAAGCCATTCTTATGAGTTTGCCATTGAAAATACAGCCACAGCAAACAACAATTAATAAAGTAAAACAAACCCAGTCGATTTTTTAAAAAAATAAGAAATATCAAAGACTTCAAAGTAGTGACATAAAAGTCCGCTGTGACAAAGAAGATAGAAATTTCTCTCTAAAATGAGGATACAGATAGTAGGTAAAAAGCAAAGAGGTAAAGACCAAAGTCATATTACATTTTCTGCCTCTGTTTATAAACCAAGGTTGTAGGGTGTCGTTCTCATTGAGCAAAGAAAACAAAAGAATACAAACCCTGACATTTACATACATCAGAAATAAAAATTTAAAAACTTAAGTAATTCTGATTTTGATATTATAATTTGGTTTAATCTACTCTAAATTATACTAAGATATTCCCTTATTATTGAGATGAAAACCACAATAAATCTCGTCTTTGTGTATTCTCTACTGGGAAAGAGAGTCTACAAAGTATTAAATGAGACACCAATGAGAGTTATGAATAAGAAAGCATCACCACATTTTGTCATTTAAATTATTATATCAGTCAAAATTTTCTAGGAAAATGCTCAGCAGTGTTCTAGTAGCAGGTTGAGATTTTTCAAAAATCTATTTTATCCACATATATTTAATAGAAAATAAGGTATTCATTTCAAAATGTATAGCTTTTTTTCTAATATAAATAATATCCATGACCAAAAGCACAAAAAATGATTCTATGTAGAAAAACTGATCTCAAAATACATAATATTTTGAGTGTGTGTTTGCATACAGTATCTTGGAGCCAGTTTTAATTTTCAAATATCTTATTAGCTACATTAAAAAAAAACATTTTTTTTTTTGCAATTTTAGTCCACAAATAAAATCTTCAGGTTTGTTACTAAATGAAAACAATGTTTCAATGCTGAAGTCAACATTTTAGTACATCTGGTAAGGTGTCAGAATATCATAGCAAATGTTTAGTGCATTTTACCAAATGTCTTTGCAAACATTTAGCAAACATGGCCATTCCAGCCTTCTGCTAGAAGTTTCATGTTACAAGGGCTTTTCCTATAGAAAAAGCTCAATAAATTCAACTGAAAATAGACTTTGAAAGCTTTGAGGTATTTTTCAAATAGACTTTGAAAGCTTTGAGGTATGTTCGTTGTCAATAAAAAAACATGTCACCTTAAAATAGAACTAAAATTTTACTTTGTTTTATTTTGCAACAATTCTAATTCACTGAACATTAGTTACCCACCGGATGAATCTGCTTAATAGATAATTCATTAATGTGATGCATCACAGTAGAAAACAATGTTTTCCTTAAGTTTTTTCTCTGATCCATAATCAACATTCAGATAAGAAAATCACTAAGACCTTTAATTATTTACTCAAGTAAGAAAACAATGTTAAGAAGGAATAAAAGTATCCTTTTAGTCTATGAAAAAAATTGCCCCTTGAAATGATTTAGCCTTAATATTGGGGTAATTAAACCCAGACCAAATATACATGAAAAAGTAAAAATTCCAACACTGAAATGATTAGAAGAGAAAATAAAATTAAAGTTATCTTTTGGGGGTACTTTCAATGTTTTAACAAGTCAAGGCAAACAACTAAACTTTATCAGCAATCATTAAGTCCACGGTCAATCCAAAGGGGTTAGCTCAGGGGTGAATACAGGATGCAGCTGGCAGAAAATAATAATAATAATAATAACAACAACAACAACAACAACGATGACGATGGCGACGACAACACAGGTGCAAAGATTAGTGAACGAAACAGGGACACGAGACAAAGATAAAGGAGAGAAAGTGGAAAGAAAAAGGAAAGAAAGGAAAAAAAGGAAGGGAGAAATGAAATCCTGGAATGCTCACAAGAACCATTTTAACCACTGCTACAAAGAAACTAACAAGAACCTCATACATGCGCTTGTGAGCTCCTAAGACCATGCCATGAGTCATCCTGCAGGGGAAAAGAAAAAAACCATAACCAGCAGCAGGGAGGACTCTAACAGGAGGGTGGGTATGCCTCTGCTGACTGCAATGGGGAACCTGCAGAGGTTACTTTCCAAAAGAATTTAATTTCAAGAACAATGTAACAGTGCTCCATGGAGTTTAAATATCAATATCCTCCAAGATTTTAGAAATTAAAGATTTCAAGTATTTTATAATATAACCTACTTACTATTTATTGCCAGCTTTTACATAATCAAAAGGTTATAAAAGTTGTATGTACTTTTATGGAGACATTATTTTGCCAATAGTGAGACAAAAATATTTGTAGTTTTACAATTGTTAGAATCAAGCTACAAGCAAGGTAAAAACACATGCCCTTTCCTCATTTATGGGAATTCCAACTTCCTACAATGTAGAATGGTATGTAAGGGTATGTCCTCAAATCTTTAACTTTTAACCTAAAAGAGTGCGATGCAATGAAAGAAAAAAAGTACCAAACAGGAGATAAATAAGTTCTAACCTCAGTCCAGTGCTTGTTTTCACTAGAGCAAGCAACTGACACCAGTTGATAGTTATTCCTTTATCAGTATTACTGTGAAATAAGAGGCCACTGGAGTAAGACAGAAATATGGCTTTTGGTAATTCTTTCTGGGATGCAATAGTTCCATCTATTGAAAAAGGGGTGAGTCAACACACCTTCTTAAAATAGAGTTAAGTCAAGCATTTTAGAAGAGCAAAGCTCTGCTGAGCCAGGCTGCACAGGCTGCCTACAAGATAAACCCAAACAGAGTTCCGGATTTTGGGATCTCATGATTCCCACTTAACAGAAACCTGTTTAGGACAATTCCCAACTCTTGCCTCAAGCATGTAGGAAAGAGATGCAGCTGTCTCACTGCTGTAAGCAATAATGGGATGGAGATATTGTGATGTTTCTCCACTGCTGGACTACAACCTCTAGCGCCAGGCTGAACTGTCTGTGATGACAGGGATGTTTTATGTCTGCTTTGTCCAATCTGGCAGGAACCAGCCACATTCAGTATTTGAGAACAGGAAATGTGAGTTATGTCTTGAGGAAGGAAAATTTTTATTTTATTAATTAGTATTAATTTTTATTGAAATAGACACATGTAGCCAATGACACAGAGAATTGACCAAATACACCATGTTCATTGTAGAGAAATTAGAAACTACAAAATATTACTAAAAACTACTCTTCCCTCTTTTGCCTCTTATCATTATTTGCATTTTTGTTACATTCTTCTAGAATTTTTCTAATGAACATATTTATAAACCAAAATGTATAATGCTTATTTAAACTAAATGCACATAAATGGCATATATGACAAATTTCTATGTAGATGTACGATATTCAAGAATTTTGAGTTATTCTGCAATAATACATGTGAGTTTATTATATGCCTGGCGCAGAGTAAACACTTGACATTAGCTGTAATTAATCATAGCAATTATTATTAATGACTAGCACAGTATTATATTGAGGAGGCATTATTAAATTTAGTAGTCATTCATTCTTGAGAATATAGATATTAGTTTTTATTCTTATATAAAGCCCTGCAGTGAACATATTTGTATAATTTATACATGTTTTCTATTTGTAGGAATATTCCATTAGAATAAGTTTCTAGAAGTAGATATGATGCATGGGTCAAACGTTTCTTTTTAAGATTGTGGACACCTATTATCAAATTACTACACAGAAAAGAACCAATGAAAACTTGAAATTCTAAAGAAAATATTAGACAAGACTCTTACAAACTTGTTTGTCCAAATCATGAGGAGGAAGGGATGATGGCAATGAAAACAATAGAGTAGAGATGTTTAGGTTCTAAAGATCTCATAATTACACTAGAAAACTCTTTGCTTTACCGCAATAACAATAAATATCATTTTCATATTCATTTGGAGACTGACATACCACATTCTGCAGCTCAACAGCTCCACAGTAGTCAGCCCCCACTCTTCCACCAATCACTGAACAGATTACTACTTTTTCCGCTAAGCACTAGGTGAAACAGCTGGTTTGTTTTTAGGACCATTTTAACTGCAACATATGAATTTAAATTGAGGAATCATACTCAAATCAGCATGATACTCAAACTATGAGAGAGATACAGAGAATTGAGACCTCATGAGGAAACCGCAGATTGCAATTTCCCATTTCACTGCTCAATCTGGGGCATATGTTCATGGAATGGAACCAGAGTCACCCACACTGTTTATATCTCTCTTGGTTATTCTCTCAGCATGAAAGAATTAAATGTGCAAATGGGGTGGCATTACACATTCAGGATATTTAAACAGGATATTTAACATGTCATTTATCTTTGTGTATAAAATGAAAAGAAGAAAGGAACAAAATGGGGAGGAGAGAAGGAAAAGAAATATAGAGTGGAAAAATGTGTGCACGCACCAGGGAGAACCATTTTAAAAACTGGAAATGTGTCCTCTCTCTACTGGTATACAGTATCATTTCAAGGTGCTGCTCATATTGCTGGCAATAAATTAAATGGTAGTTTAACTCTGGCATACACTACAGATCTCGTGTTTTTGAGCTCTACCAGGTTACTTAAAATAAAATTACAAATCACAGGGAATATTCTTTTCCTCACCAAAATGAAATCTAGGAAAAACGTGTTTTAAGCACACTTTAGAGGTAGAGGTTAGTATAATCCTTATTTGAAATGAGCAGTACCTTTATAGACTAATAGAAAAAAAGATATAATGGAATTGAAATAATTTTACATGTATTTGGTTCATGGTTTTAGAGCTTTACTATGAACAAGGTAAACTGCACAAGGGTTTCTTGTTCAAACTCAAAGAAATAAACAATTGTGAAATAAATTTTGTTCTGAGGTCAATGCCTTATGGACTTTGCATCTTATTGCCTC
Source organism: Geosciurus inauris (assembly GCA_004024805.1). Classification (NCBI taxonomy): domain Eukaryota; kingdom Metazoa; phylum Chordata; class Mammalia; order Rodentia; family Sciuridae; genus Geosciurus; species Geosciurus inauris. The sequence goes on from PVHX01002873.1 coordinate 145,733, forward strand.
CTGAGTTGCATATGAAAGGTTGACCATTTCTAGGAAACAATTGTTCATAAAAACCTCATTTCTTTTTTTCAAAGTGATGGAAAGTTAAATTACTGTGCTTAGGATATGAACAACTAGGGAAAGAGACAAAAATTGAAAGACAATAGGAATAAAGTAATAATTTGAGTTCACTTAGCTTATTTTTGTTTTTGGTAATGGGGACTGAACCCAGAGGTGCTTAATCTCTGAGCCACATCTCCAGTCTTTTTTTTTTTTTTTTTTGACACAAGGTATCACTAAGTTAGTTAGGGCCTCCCTAATTGCTGAGGCTGACCTTGAACTTGAAATCCTCCTGACTCAGCCTCTTGAGTCACTGGGTTTATAGGTGTGCACCAGCATGCCCAGTCGATTAGCAAATTTAGATGGAAAAATAAGGCTAAAATCTAAATTGATCGGATAAACAAAGCTCCAGTTCCTTACACAGAGTATGAAAAATACTATGTGATTCAGGGTGGATACATGGCAAAAAACAAATTCATCAGCTCTAATTTTCAATTTTGGTTTTTGTTTGTTGGAGGGAAAACATGAGCTTGGGACGTGCACAGCCATCTTGTGATAACAAGAAGATATTTTATATATATCAGAACAGCAGTAAAGTCCAGAAATGAAACATTATTGGAGCTGTGCATGAAACTGAAGCAAACTAATATTGTTCAGTGATGAGACTCAATACATTCCCATTTAGCTTAAGTGTTCTATCACTCAAAACTAGTGGGTAGCCGGGCGCAGTGGCGCACACCTGTAATCCCAGCACTTAGGAGAATCGCAAGTTTAAAGCCAGCCTCACCAATGGCAAGGCGCTAAGCAACTCAGTGAGACCCTGTCTCTACATAAAACACAAAATAGGGCTGGGGATGTGGCTCAGTGGTTGAGTACCCCTGAGTTCAATCTCCAGTACCAAAAAAACTAGTGGGTAGGAAGGTTGGGAAAGTAGGGCAGATTGCCTTCTTTGTCAAACTGGACCAATCTTTCCAGGAGTCTCATATCTGGACTACAGAATAACAGACAAGATGCAGCTATCCATCAAATTTCCTGCTTCTATCCGTTTAAAAAACACCCAGATTCAGCCTCTGTTGGGCATCCCAAAGGCCACTCCAAGTCTCACTGATTCACTGGAAGGATTCGATAGGACCTGGACATTGTTATATATATATATGATTGTGATTTATAGCAAAAGGAGAGAGAAAAGGCCCATAGGCTGCAATGTAGCAGCCCAAGAGTCTAAGGGTTTTCTAATATTGGGTTACACAAAGGACATAATTTCTTCACCTCAGGTTATGCCAACACCTGTGAACTACTGTCTACTAGGGAATTTCATTAAAGATTCAGTACCTGGGAATCTTGTTGGGATCTAGTCATCAGAGGCACTACCTTCCTAGCATGTACCCACATTCCAGACTCCCAAGAAAGCAGATGTTCCATATAAACTGCACTGCTCATGCAGTTTAGATACAGTAAGCATCTAAAAACAGAGGCTCTCAGTTCTTCAGTGTTTATCATTCAAATTCCTGAACACCAGCGAAAGGCCACCCTCACAAGCAGGCATTTGTCAGGGTAGTGGTCTCAGGTTTGCTGTGTTAATTTTTCTGCACACTCCTTTTCTTTTGGGATACAACAAGATTTTAAGTCCACATGCCAACTGCCTTCTTGTTTGCTGAACTGGATGTCTTCTCAGATACTGTAGAGGCAATGTATGTTCTACTCTCTCCCTTTTGTGATGGATGGACAGACCTCCTTTCAGGCTATAGTCTTTCCTTATAGGCCCTGCTTTGCTGTAGCCTAGTAAACTAGACTGAAAGTTGCAGGAGAACTTTGCAGGAGAAAGTTGCAGGAGAATCCAGACTTTATAGCACATCCTACTTCTTAAATATTCATTTGTTGATGAATGTCCATGTCCTAAGATATAAATCTGTCATTCCCCAAACAGATGAATCTTCCTTATTTCCTTTCCACTGTGTAGTTGGTCCTTTGAACAGGAATGAGTGTTACACACACACACACACACACACACACACATACACACAAACTTTTAACACATACACATAGGCTAACTAACCAAACTGTAATTTTGGAATGGCTGTTTTAGCTGCTGGAGCTAAAACCAGTATCCTGCTTCAATTACAAGTCACTAAATTAATCTGAAGAATACAATTATACCCATAGAATCCAATTTATGTTCATACTAATAATTTTAAAACCTGAATTTTGAAGTCAGAGTGATTTCCTGGTCATATTAGGAATGATAATTAGGTTAGAAAAATATTTTGTTTTTTATAACATTCTGAACACTGTAGTGAAGGAAAGTGACAGGCATTCTGGGGGCTACAAAACCTATCTAGAAAATACTCTGCATTCAGTGTCTCTGTCTTGCCGCTCTGGCTGCTCTCCACAGATCCCAGATGTAATCTGCTCATAAGCAGCCTGTAATACTGCTCATCCAAGCTGCACAGTGTGCTGCGAGCCTGGCAGCCTCCCTCTGTGGGAAGCATGGCTGCAGATGACTAGCTGAAAATAAAACTAAACTCCAGGCTGAATGTATCATCATGGTTTTAATTAAGTTTCTAGAAGAGTTGCTTCATTTGGTGGCATTTTTTCCCCCTCTTCTCATTAACAAAGATGGTCTAAGAATACTATAAGTAAATAAGGCATCTTGAATCAAAGTATGGTAAATGTGTATGAGTGAATTTTCTTCAGTATTAAACTCACAAATGTTGCTGATTTTAATGTAGCATGCTGTTCTTTAATACATCTAAGGTCTATAAATATTAATATTCGAAAATATACTGCACAATAATAGAGCTAGAGAACTCTCATGAAGCAACCATATATATCTTTTTAACCTAAAGAAACAAGTTAACCACATAGTCAAGCAGATATTTATATGGTATTAGGTCTTCAGTAGAATGCCCAGAAGAAAATTTCCATACTTCTATAAGTAACTCATCCTACTATCTCTCATAGATTAGTTTTCTTTGAAATTTTTAATCAACATCTCTTTGGCTTTGATTAATAATGATGTCCATTAGGGCAAACCATGTTTGTTACAAACAGTATACCCAAAATTTTATTTCACAAATGAAATCAAACAGCAAATTAAGAGGATTCTTATATTCTTCAAACTACCCTAAATTGTAAAAATACAATTTTATCACTACAAACTTTTTCATGACAAAAATTCACCTATGTTAGATAAACTCTAATTCTTCTATGCAAGAACTGCTACTTGTTTTCAGTGGAGACCATCTCAGTACAGTTTACCACTGACTTCGTATTTTCAATCCTCAATCCTTGAAGTCAATAACTCCAAAGCTCATTAACTATCCTAAGAAAGAAAGTGAGCCTCTGGGCAATTTCTAGCAGATCAGTTTTTGAGTAACTGGGCAAGCTTGACAACTGAATTTCATCAGGTGGAAGTCACTATCCTACTGCTACTGTTTTTGGGATTACATTTATGTGTACATTTATATACAAACATACACACAACACACATTAGATAGGTTAAGTTGCCAGATAACTTTCTCCAGGGTTTAATCTGCCCTGAAAGAAATAGTTTCATCTCATCAGTTTCTATGATAGTTAACCTATTTTTCTGTCCTGCCGGGCCTAGTCTGTTCTTTGTTGCTGGGCAACCAAAAGGATGAGGATGGGTGGAGGCAGAAAATCTCAGCTGCACTATTTGATCCAAGTAAATATTAAATCAATCACTAAAATTTGTATGAAAGTGAGAGATGCCTAATAATGTAGAGGACTCAAAAGTCTATCATTATTCTACACTAATGGTTGGTAAGGTAGAAACGAATGCAATGTTTTGCCCTCTTAAAGTATAAAATAGGTAAATTGGTTACGAGGCACAACAAAGCAGATCACTGTCAATTAGGAAGTAAAATATATATTTACTTGATTGTTTTTACTTATAGAGAAATCAGTTATGGGGCTGGAGTTGTGGCTCAGTAGTAGAGCATTTGCCTAGCATGTATGCGGTACTGGGTTTGATTCTCAGCATCACATACAAATAAATTAATAAAATAAAGGTCCATCAACATATAAAAAATATTTAAAAAAATAAAAATCAGTTGCTTTGATTTCTGTCTCTTAGATTGGTTGTATATAATGAGTTATTTCTTAGATGAAACCAAGCAAATTAACCCACAAAACAGGTTTACAAATAAAAGTTTGACTGTATTTTTTAATTAATTTATTTTTATTTTTTAAAACAGCAGAATTCATTTCAAGTCACAGTACACATATGGAGAACAATTTTCCATTTCTTGACTGTATTTTTATGGCATCATATTATGCTTAATTACAATGCTTACATTTTCATAATCTTTGGAATTTTCGTGATATTGCAAATAATATATAAACCTTCAAAATAAGAAAGCCATTCTATATATTGGCTCTTACAAGGAGGAATACGTACTCGGTCTTTCAAATATTTACAAATTCATAAAAATGCATCAAGATGTAAAATGATGAAACAGCATATGTGTATTATTTATAGAAATACTGAGCAATTCAAATAACTTATGCTGAGTTTCCTCAATTTTCTCAATTGAGAAAAATAAGATGTTTATTGAATTTATCAGTTATTCTCTAATTTGAAACTCTAAATCCTAAAATCTAAAATCTCTTTGTGTGGCACTCCTGCATTTGCCACAGATACGTTAAAGTTAGAAGCCCAGGTATCTCACAATATCCTACAAAAGCCATAATGGACCTGACAGATACTCCTAATGTAGAACCTGACCACAATGTGAGATTTTAATAGAAAACTGTATTCAGTGAAGAACCAATTTTAAATGCTAAGATTTAAACCTCCTCCCCATTACCCTGGAAATAGACATGTCTCATTAACCACTCTCCTGCAGAAGGCCTCTGACCTACAAGATAGAAAGCTCCAAAGGCCTAGAAAGTTTATGGTCTGGACACTTCTTCTGGGTTAATTTCTCTTTTACATGTCATTGGAATTAACCTACATGAGCCTTTTTCTACACTTTTTTATTTCATCTCATTATTCTTTTCTTTCCTGTGTACTAGAAAGCAAATTTCAGAGACTATGCTCCTAACTCCCTCATTCCCTTTTCCTGCTCATCCATATCCATAATTATACCCAAAACGTTTCGGTGTATTGAAACTATGATGGGAGGTCACATGGTAACCATCTGGGGAGGGGGGTTGTTACAAAATTCATGACTGACAATCCTGTGACTAGATGAACCACGTGGAGCAGGGACTGGAGATAGAGGTAACCCTCTCTGCCTAAATTTCATTTCTTCCTTTCTTCTGCCAACAATGAGGAGAAAGGTAAAGTTGGACGATGGTGGTATATAATTTTATAATGGAACTATGGATACAAAAAGAACCACATTGGTTAATAGCATTAATTGTGAAAAAGGTAAAACATAATGAAATGGGAAAGTTCTTGCTAGGCATGGTGGTGCACACTTGTAATCCTACTTACTATAAAGGCTGAGAGAGGAGAATCACAAGTTACAGACCTGTCTCGGCAACTTGATGAGACCCTGTCACAAAATAAAAAAAGGGCTAGGGATGTAGTTCAGTGGTAAAGTGCCCCTAGGTGCAGACCTCAGAAAAAGAGAGTGGTGGGGAAAAACAGAGGGAAAAGAAATGGGAATGTTCCCTTCTTGTTATTCTATTATTCCCTAGAGACTTTAATAGCAAAAGCCTTCAAACAACCACAAAGTAGCATGAACTTGCTTTGGGGTAAGGAGTAAAGGAGAAATTGCTTGTGGTCACATTCTCTTAGTTGAAACCAAGGAGGAAGAGAAACCTGGAGCTGAAGCAACAGACTGTGTTACTGGAGAAAGAAAGCTGGCAGAAAGAAGATGGAGGGAAGCAGGAGGTGGCCAGGAGATGAATGAGGGTTATCTATAGGGGATGGAGGTAAGATAAAGGTCAAGCAGCAGCAATCGGGGATACGAAAGCCCTGGGATCACAGGGTCAGTATGAGTTTTAGGAGAGTGAAGAGAGGGATCACTCCCACTCAATACCCTGATGCACACTTCTCTTTTCACCACAACCACCATCTGACTCATAGGCCTGACTCATAGCACTAAAACAAAAGCAGAGTTCAGTACTTATTAAGTTCAGTACGACCATATACACAGATCTTGTTGAAAAGCATGAAGAAGATGGAAGAAAATTCCATAGGAGCAATTCAGAATAAACATGTAGGTGGTAATATGGCCTGAACAGTTATTTATCTGTGAAGGATACAAACAAGTCAGGCAAGGGCTGTATCAAGATGGGATTTGAAAATTAATAAACATGAAGAAAGGCTTTTAGAAAGGCTTTTTTTTTTTATTGTATTAAAAAGGATTACTCATGAGGGCAGAGGCAAGGTATACTCACAAAGTATGCGGTGATACACCCATATTTTCCATAACTGGAAACCCCCAGGTTAGAGATTACTAAGATGAAGAAAATTAGTATTTTATCCTCATTGGTTTTCAAGTAAAGATTAACAGATTATACTAAAATCTATCATACACTGCTGTATATTTCTTATTCATGTAAATTCTTTTCTAAGTTATTTCTTCTTATTTCTGAATTGTTTTGAATACGCTTTTCTCTTCTGAAAACAGCTTTACAGTTTGAAAAGGATAGCATTTACAAATTTGCTCAATAAGAAAATACAAACAGCTTATATTTTTCAATAATTTTTTATAAAAAATGCTCTATTTTTCTAGATTTGGTGCTCTTTGTTTTGCTTACCATCAGTTATTTAGAAGAATAGGTTCATCTTTAATTTACTGCTGCAGTATTTCTGGATCCTCATTACATACATACTAACCATACAAAGAGGTCTGAAAGTTACAAGCAAACAAGTTAAAACACAATGCTGACTTTATGAATAAATGCAAGTTTTATGCAGAAATGAAGAATTTGAAGATACAGAAATAAGGTGAATTTGAAGCAGCTTTGATTGTGAGGTCACAATAGTCAAGGGTCCCTGATCTTGAATTCAGCCTCATTTTTATCTGTGTTGTGTTGGACAACTAATTTAATCTGAGTAGAAGTTGTTTAAACGATGCTAATGAAATATATTACGGAATATTAGTTAGAATTAAATGAGAAAACATATATCATTTGCAGTGAGGATAGTCATGAATATGTTTTCTTCTCATTTCACTTCCTTTGGGTTTTTTTTCCTATTATGAGGGAGCATAAATAACATGGAGAGTACACTTGATAAACAGTGGAAATCCATGGATGTTAAATTCCCTACTCCGTCCTTTTCCTGTCCCCAAAACTCTGAAATTTTACAATTAAAACAGACATGGGGAGGAGGAAGAAGGAGTTCCGCCCATCATTCTACCAGGGAGTAGTTAAGGGACCACAGTACCCCTCTTGACAAGAAAGGTCTTAGATCCTTTAATTACTGGACCTTCTTGAGAGTTCTTGGAAGGACTACAACTGCCAAGTGCCTCCACTGCAGTGCTGTCTGCTGTGCCTCATGCAGATATATTCCTTCTTGAATCATAAGCTGAGGTACAAATACAGCAGCAATCTTAGAAAGTGCTATTATTATTATGTGTGCACATTTTTAACAATTGCTGTATTTGCATAAATATGCCTATATTTTTATCATTTAAACATTTCCATGAAGGTCTTTTCTATACTTAATGGATGACAAATTCTGCATTTATGAATGACAAATATCTATGTGGTTATATTGTAGTTAATACTTGGATAAATCTCCAGGTTTTCTTTTTTGTCTGTTTGTTTTAAGGCTATCACCATTGTCAAGCTACCTACGTGTTACAGGTGATACTATGGTAAATCTAAGGTAATTTCTTCAAACAAAACTGTTGTCTGGCTTTAACACATAAATATACTTGGAACAGTTATGTGCCCGCCTCCTGTTAGATATTCTCTTCTGTTCCCTTGCACTCCATCTGTTATGACAGAGGAAATCAACAACCTTGGGAAGCCACAGAGCACATCTGACAGCTGTAGGCCTTGGATTCTAACTTCAAGAAATTGTGATTCACCAAGTCTCATAGGAAAAAATATTTATTATTACAACCTGGAGGGAAGGGGTAGGTCAGAGGAAGGTGTGGGAGTGTGTGTGTAACTTAATTAGTTTGGCTATAGGGAAAAGATGATGTCCAACATTTTTTATTTTAATAATAACAGGGATCATATTGATCTTTTCTTTTTCATATTGATCTCTGATGAACTTAAGATGACATTAGAGTCTACTGTGTGTTCCTGCCAGACATTTAATACACATGAGGAAGTAAACAAGCAAATGTTGGCCTTGGCAAGTATATGATGATATTTAGCTTAAAATAACAATAAAATTTTGGTTTTTGCTTTTTATTTAACTGGGCTGCCTCTGGAACAACAGCATTGTCTTGATGGTTTTATTCACTTATTAAGACTATTTTAAGTTCAATTATTTTCTTTTTGATGGATAAATATAGGAACTATTGTTCTAAGCATTTATGTGTGTGTGTGTGCGTGTGTGTCAGTGCATGCCACTTTTGGTGTTTTAGAGCACTATAACGCCATCCTGTTGTCTATCTTTATGAAAATTAGATGTAACACATGCTAGGAAACAAAATAAAGGGTCAGACAAATTAATGAAAAAAGGATTTTTATACTGCCTTTTCTCTTTCTTGGCTTTTGCTCTAGCCTCCAATTTATATCATTTTTAAAATTGGGAAAAACAGCCCCTCAAATTCAATTCTTCTTTCTTTTTCCTTTTTTGGCGGATTCTATACAAAGTTCACTTTCATGATCTTCTTCAGTATTGTTGCCCTTCCCTGAAACAGGGTCTGAGAAGTTTATGGGCAACAAACTGAGATGAAACCCAAAATTAAAGTCCTTTGGCTAACAACTCAAAGCATCAAGGACAAGAACATATCAAAAAATTAGAACTGGGCACACAGGAGGAGGAAAATTAAACCAAAGAGAGTGGAAGAGGTGCACTGCCAGGACGCTGGGAGAGAGGGCCTAGGTGGGTCATCCTCACCAGAGCTCCCTACTCTGCCTACTCTGCCTCTTCAGGCTGTTTGGCACACTCTTGAATAGACTTTCTCTGTCTCTCTCTCCTATAATTGTTATCAGCAATTAAACTGATTAAGCACAAAATAGATGAATAAAGGTTATCAACAATTATAAACCAATGATTTCAATACATTAATGGAGCAGATCTACTTGGGAGAAAAATATTCCAAACTGGAACAATGAGAAATTGAAAATATGAAGGGATCAGTAATTATTTAAGAAGCTGACATAGTAACCAAAACCCTTATACTCCCACCCCTAAAATGAAAATTTGTTTCAGGCTTAGATCATTTTGTAAGTGTGTATGTGATACTAAACGCCCATCTATTATAAAAACTTAGAAAAGCTAGATAGCAAAGAGAACTTCCCTAACTCAAGAAAGGATAGCTACTAAAACGTGTAGCAAGAACTATGCTTACTAGAATACAGGGGCTAGGGTCCTGAGGCGCCATTCACATGCAGCAGTATCACAGCTGACCAAACCAGCACCTAAGTTTTAGTAACATTTCTCTACACTGAAAATACAGCTGAACATGTGATAGAAAATTAAGTAATATTCACACTAGGAGGAAAATCTACAAAGTATCTGAAAATTTACCTAACATTGAATAGAACTGTGGAAGATTTTAAAACCCTATTGATGGTGCAGAACGACAGTGCCAAGTTACAGTCATAACCGAGGTATGTAAGTGTACTCAGGCTATGATACAGATGGTGTAACAAGCCTGTGTGGAAAGGACAGATTATTAAGTGGTGATGGAAAAAAAGACTCTCCCTATAGAACTGAATTCCCCACTCCGAGTTAAGATTTTAAAATATCCATAAGAATACCTTAATACACAGAATAAAACTATAAGCCAATAGAAGGAAATGTAAGCAAGTATCTTTGTGATTTTAGTGAAACACAGGATTTATTTAAGATCTAAAATGCCCAAATTATGAAAATATTTTGGCTACATCAACAGAGGACAACGCAAAAGTAGATGATAGACTCATTTTCAGGATTCAAAGGCTGTAAGGAATTTATATATAGCACATAAGATACACCTTCTAATCAGCAAGAAAAAGCTAGGAAATCCAACAGAGAAGTGGGAAAAGCCCATGGATAATAACGCACAAAAGAGGAACGTCCAACAGTTAATGAGTTTAATAGTCCAAGAAATGCAAATCTACAATGCTAGATAACAAGACTGACAAAATTATGATTGTTCAATATACAGTATCAGGGAGGGTGAGAGTTGGGAATGGGAACTTGTATATACAAATGATCACAATGAGATAGGTCTGTGGAGAGTAATCTGAAAAGATTTGTTCAAATTAGGAATAATATTCTAGAACCCAGAAATTCCACTCCTGGGCAAATATCACAAATAAATCTTGCCTAGAGTGGCGGCACATGACTGTAATTCCTGCTATACAGGAGGTGGAGGCAGGAGGATTGAAGTTTGAGGCCAGCCTTGAAACTTGACAAGATCCTAACTCAAAAAAAAAAAAAAAAAAAAAAA